>JAULKM010058961.1:0-12414 GCA_032355605.1 Rubia tinctorum
TCTAATTCTGAATCACAATATCACGTAATCTCCGATTACCATAAACAAAATCCGTCCGTAATATTGATTCTCAAATCCGCACTTCTGCTTGATTTTCGGTATGTGTTCCAACATGGTAAGTTTCTTCTTCTTTACCATAAGTTCACAAATTACCAATCAATTAATTCATTAACCACACGTGTCTTCTCCATTTCTCCATAATTAAATCTCACACGTGACTTTACAGTAGGTAACAATGGATTTCATAGAGAAATTACCATCATCTGATGGATATGATTCTATATTAGTCGTGGTTGATTGACTTACAAAATATGCACACTTTGTGGGATTGAAACATCCATTCACTGCAGCAGAAATGGTCAAGGTTTACTTTAATGTAATATGTAAACTTCATGGTATTCCTGATACCATTACATCGGACAGAGATAAAATCTTTACAAGTAACTTTTGGAGAGAATTGATGGCGATGCTTAAAGTTCAGTTGCAATTTAGCTCAGCATATCACCCTCAAACCGATGGTAAAAAAGAGAGGGTTAATCAAGTGTTGGAAAATTATTTGAGATGTTTCTGTTCTGATAAACCGGGCACGTGGAAAGAATGGTTGGGATCACCCGAGTGGTGGTACAATACATCAGTTCATACCAGTATCAAAATGAGTGCTTATGAATCTATGTACGGGTTCAAACCAATTACTTTACCTCTAGGGATCTTCACAGATACTGTTTTACCGGCTACTCAGAATATGTTGGAGCAAAGGGACAATATTAATAAATTGTTGCACAAACATTTCAAGAGTGCTCAGGAAAGAATGAAACAATTTGCGGATTTAAAACGTTCCGAGAGAACCTTGGACATAGGAGACTTAGTCTACCTCAGGTTGCAGAAGTATAGACAAAGTTCTTTACATCCCAGAACTGACATGAAACTTGCTCCAAAATATTATGGACCCTATCAGGTATTACAGAAAATTGGAGAAGTCACTTATAGATTAAACCTTCCACCCCACAGTAAGATTCATCCGGTTTTTCATGTTTCGTTACTCAAGAAACATGTCGGCCTGATTCCTTCGACCAGAACTGAGATTCCAGAAACTGACTTGGATAATGTTCCAAGATTACAACCTTCAAAGGTGTTACAACGAAGATTTGTGATACGAAATGGTGCACCCGTAGCTCAGTGGTTAATAGAATTGTCTGAATTACCCCGAGAGGAGGCTTCCTGGGAAGATGTCGAATTCATTGCAAATCAATTTTCCAGTTTCATTAAGTCGTTTAACAGTGAGCTTCGAGTCTAAAGATGGATGTCTGTACTTCTTGGAGAAACGCTCCTTGATTATGGCCTTCCTACCTATAAAAGTTGACTCAAATACCCTCTGACAAGGGAAAGTAACATTCATTCATTTCAATCTAGGGTTCAGAATCTCAAATTTGTATGATAAAGAAGACAATGGTCACACTTACAGCTTCTGCACCTTGTTTGATCAAAATTGAAGATTTCGTATCTTTGTCAATATCCATGGAAACAGATTGGCGCATGTATTGGCAACAATGAAAATTTTCTTGTGAGGAAAGAAGTATGTATTACAAGGCAGAGAAGTAGAGGTGCGGTGTACCGATGCTGAAGGGCAGCTGAAACGGAAAGGGGGAGGATGTATGGAACGACGGAGGCTTTTGCAGTTGACAGAGTGAGAGCGGAGGACGAGGGCATGAGCTGAAGAGATTAGAAAACAGCAAGAATAATTTCACTTTAGAACACGTGCATCGGTAAGCACGCTCTAATCCCGCTCTTGCAGTTTCAATTTATTAAATAATCAATCTCTTTTCCACGTCAGCAATTGAGTCCGCAACTAATCACTTCATTTTTTTCACAGTGGTTGTGCCACAGCAGCCTATTAAGGCAATGGATAGAAAGGGGATTTACCCAACTGATTCAGGGGACATTGCAACACCTACAACTTGCAGACAATTTCTGATGAATCCTAACGGCCAACTGAGGTGGAAGAATGATGAAGCAGTTGAGGCTGTAGGTTGTTAAGCGAGATAACACACTCTATATAGAGGGAAATTGGTGGGGGAAAATGCATCTTGTTAGCCATTGTGTTGATTGCTGAGTAGCATACTCTCTCAGATATTTTTCCTCTTGTTCTTGCTTATTTCAGATATGTTCATCTTCTCTCTTTAATCTGTTTCTGCCATTTCTTTTGATTTTGTGCTGTTTTATTTCCACAATTCATCAAAAAATCCCTAAACTATCCTTAGGTTAATAGAAGAACATGACAAGTGGTATCAAAGTTGCAAATCCTCGCACGAAAAGATGGCAGACAACACTCGGATGAAGGCACTGGAGGCCAGAATCAGTGACATTGTGCAGGAGGTGAAGCATCAGTTTGATATGCACAATGTGCAGGACTATGAGGCCATCGACGAGAAATACAAGGTGCCGAGCTCAAAAATCGAAGGCACGGTTGGAAAACTTATCGATGTAAAGCTGGAAGTCCAGCTGGATCAAATCAGAAGAGCACATGAGGTTTAGATGAAGGAAGCCGCAGTGATGAAGGATATGATGTCCAGGTTACTAGCTCAAGCTGATGTTAAGAAGAAGGTGGTGGCTATAGATATCGGAAGCTCCTTGTCGGATAAGAAGACTCATACTCCTGAGAGTGCGCAGAGATCTGATGTAGGATTTATACATCGGAGCAGGAGAGACTAAAGTGATAAAGAAGATTCAGGAGATTGGGGGGAGAAGGTAGGCCGTAGCACTGGCCAGCATCAACCAAAAATTGAACTATCACCGTTCAATGGAGATAAACCACAAGAATGGATCAGACGCTGTGAGAGATTCTTTAATTATATTCAAATTGAAGAATACCAGAAGGTGGATGTGGTAGAGATTTACTTAGAAGGGAGAGCAGAAGTATGGTTTCAAAGCATCAAGAGGACTAGAAGGAACTGAAGATGGGGTGAATTCGAGGAAGCTGTTCTAAGAAGGTTCTCGGAGCTAGGAGGTCGAGATCCATTAGAAGAATTCAACAAATTATATCAGGGGGCACAATATCAGGAGCTATCAGGAGCAATTCGAGGAACTGAGATCTGTAATACTAGGTAAGGATCCTCACCTTACTGAGCAGTACTTCATTTCAAGTTTTGTGAGTGGATTAAAGGAGGAGATTAAGCCGATGATTAGAATGTTAAAACCTGACACTTTACAAGAGACTATGGATTTAGCGTTTCTGCAGGAGCAAAATTTGGAAATGATTACAAAGAGGCCTAAAATTTTATCCAGCTCTAATTCTGTTAGTTTTCATAATAATAAAAATGAGGGAAAATTGTTCGACGGGTTCTAGATCAGGCTGGGGTAGAGATGGGTGAGAGGAGGAATGGCCAGGAAGGGTTTAAAAGACTAACACCACAGGAAGTACAATACATGAAAGATAATCAGTTATGTTTCAAATGTGGGGAGAGGTTTAGTCTTGGCCATAGATGTAAGTATATGCAATATTTATTGATGTTCAGGAGCAGGAGGATGTAGGGGAAGTGTTGGTAATGAAAATGAATGAGAAGGAAATGTATGATATAGAAGAACCAGAAGCATTCAATCTGAAATCCATTGGAAACAGAAACAAAATTAATAGTATCACTATATATGGTTGGTTGGAAGGTAAAATAGTTTGTATCTTGTTGGGTACTGGGAGCAACGATTCGTTCATTGATCCACAGATTGTTCAGGAAGCTGGGTTAAAACAGGTACCAACAAGACCATTTGTAGTCACTGTAGCAGATGGTGCATAAGCCAGGGGACACACCTTATGTTCAAAGGTGTTATGGAAGATGTAGGGTCATAAATTTTGTTACGATCTGCAAGTTATGCCTCTAGGGGAGTTAGAAATGATCCTCAGAGTGGATTGGATGACGTTATTCAGTCCATTGACATTTAACTTTGCTGAGAATTGCATTTCATTCAGTAATGAAGGGAGAGCGTGGAACTTGCAGGGTGATGATCAGGATGTGGTAATTAAGTTCATAAGGGGATATGAGGCTCATCAGATCAATGAGCTCAAGAGAATAAGATTGTTCCATCTCAGTTTGAAGGAGGAAAAATAAATAGAGATTGGGTGTAAGAGAGCTAAAGAAGGCGAGCCTCAGAAGTTGCAAGATTCGAGGACTAGTGCCATGAGGTACATGAGCAGAGTCAAAATCTATTGAAAGAATTTGCTGATATCTTTGAAGCTCAAACTACTCTTCCTCCTAAGAGAGCTACTGATCATCAGATATCTCTGAAAGCAGGAGATGAACCTTTTTAGTGCAGACTGTACAGATATGCTCACGCTCACAAACACGAAATAGAAAGACATGTAGAAGAAATGAAGCAGAACCAGATCATCAGGGATAATACCAGTCCTTTCTCCTCTCCTGTAATTTTGGTAAAAAAGAAGGATGACACATGAAGGATGTGCATAGATTACCGAAGGCTGAATGAACTCACAATCAAAGATAAGTTCCCAATACCCATTATTGATGAACTGATGGATGAGCTGAATGGAGCTAAGTTTTTTTTACAAAGCTGGACTTAAGGGCAAGGTACCATCAGATCAGGATTAAGCTAGAAAATGTATCTAAAACTGCATTTCAAACCCACCATGGTCACTATGAATTCCTTGTAATGCCGTTTGGGCTCACTAACGCCCCGACCACTTTTCAATCATTAATGAATTCAGTTTTTAAGGAGTATATGAGGAAGTATGTGCTGGTTTTCTTTGACGATATACTAATTTACAACAAGATATGGAAGAACATTGCTCACATATTGCTCAAATATTGCAACAAACGAGAACTCACAAATTGTTTGCAAAAAAATCTAAATGCATTTTTGCTCAGAATAAGGTTGAGTACCTCAGCAATATCATATCCGGAGAGGTTGTAGCAGTGGATAATCAGAAAATTGGATGCATATTAGAGTGGCAAGTACCTCAGTCTGTTAAGCAACTGAGAGGGTTTTTGGGGTTAACAGGATATTATAGAAGATTCATATCTTCTTATGGAGTTATCTGCAGGCCTCTACATGATCCACTGAAGAAATATTCGTTTATATGGACTGATTAAGCAACCAAAGCCTTTGAACAATTAAAGATGACGATAACCATAGCTCTAACGTTGAAATTACCAGATTTTACCCAAGTGTTTGTAGTAGAAACTGATGCGAGTGACCAGGGAATGAGGGCAATACTTATGCAGAACCAAAAGCCTAAAGAAATAAAGTGTTGTCAACCTATGAAAAGGAACTTTTGGCTTTGGTAATGGCGGTGGAAAAATGGAGACACTATTTGATAGGGAACCATTTTATAATACGAACTGATCATCAATCCCCGAAATACTTGCGGGATAAAAAACTAACCAGTGCATTGCAGCATAAGTGGATTACCAAGTTGTTAGGATTTAGTTTTGAAATACAGTACAAAAAGGGATCAAAGAATTCAACTGTTGATGCATTATCACAAAGACCAAAGGGTATGGAAGCTAATGGTTCTGAAATGGTCCAGAGATCGAATCAAACCATACTTGATGTTGATAACCATTCTCAGTATACCGGGGTGTTGAATCAAAATGGAATATCACAAGAGCTCGAGCTACAGAAGGTGGAATCCGGATCCAAAGGTATGAATTCTGAAGAAGGTAAAACTAATGCTATCATAAGGAAAGTATGTGTTATATCAACTACTAGCCCAGAGTGGATGCAACAAATAGTTCAAAGTTATGAGAATGATGTGAAAGTACAGAAAATCATTGCTCGGGTTACATTGACGCCAAATGGTGAAAGTCCTTACCAATATGTAAATAGGATTTTTTTATAAAAAAAGATGAAGATTTATATGGGGAATTCAGGAGAACTTAAAAGGCAGATTTTGGACACAATGCATTCATCTGCATTGGGAGGTCACTCAGGCCAGTTAACAACTCAGAAAAGGGTAGAGACAGTATTTTATTGGTCTGTAGTTAAAAAAGATGTGGAAAATTTTGTCAGGAACTGTGGAGTATGCCAGCAGAACAAGGGAGGGAATTGTCATCCTGCAGGACTTCTTCAACCCTTGCCCATTCCCAATCAGAATTGGTCTCACATAACTATGGATTTTGTGGAAAATGTTACCTAAATCTCAGGACTATGATACAATACTGGTAATAGTTGATAGACTATCCAAGTATGCATCTTTCTTTCCTTTAGCACATCCTTTTAGTGCACAAACTGTGGCTTCTTTATTCATGGAGGAATTCTACAAATTGTGTGGACTTCCCATTTCTATAACTAGTGACGGAGATAAGGTGTTCCTTAGTTATTTTTGGAGGGAGATTTTTGGAAAAATGGGAGTTAAATTGCAGTTCAACACGGTGTATCATCCTCAAACCGACGGCCAAAATGAAAGAGTTAATCAGGTACTTGAGACCTATCTTCGATGTTTTTGCGAGGATCAGCCAGGCACCTGGAAGATGTGGATTGGAGCTGTGGAATGGTGGTATAGCACATCATTTCATTCTAGCATCAGGATGACCCCCCTATGAAGCAATGTATGGCACACCTCCAGTGATGATTCCTTTGGAAAATTTCAGTGATGCAGTGATTCCAGCCACTTCAGACATGATAAATCAGAGGGAAAAAGTTCACAACTTGTTGAAGCAACATCCGATCAAGGTACAAGAAAGAATGCATCATTTTGCTAACAAATGTCGAACTGATAAACAATTCCAGGTGGGGTAATTTGGTGTATTTAAAGCTTCAAAAGTATAGACAAGTATAAGTTGCAGCCCCAGTTAGTGGAAAATTATCTCCGAAGTTTTTTGGCCCTTTAAGATTATAGCAAGAGTTGGAGTCGTGGCATACAAACTGCAACTCCCAGATTCTTCCAGAGTTTACCATGTGTTTCATATTTCCCTATTAAAGTTACATCATACACCAGTGCCATCTGTGATTAGTCAGATTCTAGTAGAAGAAGATTTAGATATTCCTCGATTGTTGCCAGACCATATCAAGCAGAGGAGAGTAGTTGATCAACAAGGAAAACACGTGGTTAAGTGGCTTATAGTTTGGAAAGGACTTCCTGCAGAAGAAGCTTCTTGAGAAGACAGTGCATTCATCAAAGAACAATTCCCAGAATTCAGTCATTAACACTTGGGGTCAAGTGTGTTTTCAACAGGGAGGGATTGTCACAGCAACCCATTGAGGCAAGGGATAGAAATGGAATTTACCAAACTGATTCAGGGGACGTTGCAACACCTGCAACTTGCAAACGATTTCTGTTGAATCCTAACGGCCGGCTGGGGTGGAAGAGTGATGAAGTGGTTGAGGTTGTAGGTTGTTAGGTGGGATAGCACACTCTATGTAGAGGGAAATTGGTGGGGGGGGGGGAGGCTTCTTGGTAGCTATTGGGTTGATTGCTGAGTAGAATATTCTCTCAGATATTTTTTCCTCTTGTTCTTGCTTATTTCAGATATGTTCATCTTCCCTCTTTAATCAATTTCTGCCATTTCTTTTGATTTTGTGATGTTTTCTTTCCATAATTCATAAAAAAATCCCTAAACTATCCCTAGGTTAATTGAAGAACGTGACAGGTTGAGACCACTTTGACCCCACTTGATGAACCCTACTTGATTCTCTCTATCACACTCATTAATTTTACATTTAATATTTAATTAATTTTTTTTACCTAATACAATAAATTTAAATGTGAAATTTAATAATATATTTGTAATTTTGAATTTAATTTCATTTCAAATTTTTTTTCAGAAATTAATTTCAATATTTAAAATTTATTTTATGAACCATAATTAAAAAATCATATATTTTTTTAAAGAATGTAATTTTTTTAAAAAAAATGACCAAAATTTACTATATATATATTTAAAAATAAATATATAATTTTAAAATAATTTAAAGATTTTTTTTGTATTTTAAATAGCAAAAAATATTTTCCAGAAATTTATTTAAAAAAATCAGTTGGGACACTTGGCACTACCAGATTGAGTCACGTGTTCCAATCACCTTTTAAAAAAAGTAAAAAAATGGGGACAAAGGGGGTCAAGTGGCCCAATCACAAGGTGCCACGTGACATCCAAGGTCAAAAGCAACAGCTACAAAGTCTGGATGCACATGGGTGCTCTGAAAAGTCTGGCTTTCACTGACTTGAGTGCGGGCTGTGTCAGAGAGCTGGCCCAGCGGGCTGCTTCAAATGCAGCCCGCTCCGAGTCCCCCACTGTGGAGTTTTTCGGTTCCGATTCCGTCTCAAATTTTACTTCAACCCGAATTAAGCCCCACTGCATATGCTCTTAGTCCTCAACTAGATAACTCCTATACACTGATTACTCAATTAATTATTATTTATTTTTTAAAAATATTTATTTTATATTTAAAATAAAAATTATTGTTCCATAAATACTAAATATAGTGATAAAAATATGAAATATAGGTTGATAAGCAATCAATAAATATTTAATTAAAGTTATAAAGTATTTATCAACACTATGCAATGCACTATTTTAAATACATGAATATATATAGATTATTAATATAATATAATTTAAAATTATTAAAATTAAAGTGTAAATTTGTAAGTTTTGTATGCTACTCCATATTTTTGAGGTTCTAAAATAATTTATTATATTATTCATAACAATGACTTTTATATCTATATCTTTAATTAAAGAAGTTAAATGTAGAGTTCGAGTGATATTATCGAAATCAAATATCAATAAATAAACTTAACTAATATATAGATGAATTTGTTATTTCTAATAATAATTTTACCAAATAAGATTTTAAATACTACTTATTATAATTCTTTATTAAATAATATACAAACAATGACATTATAAAGTAATATACAAAATAATATGATTAAATGGCGCACAAACACAACGAAGGTGCTATTCTTGTGGTCTATGCATGATCCATTCAATAGTACATATTTCCAAACTTGCTATAAACTCTTAGGACTTGTCCAGTTCAGATTATTTCAATTCCAATAATTTCAATTCAACTTTTTTCATCTCTTCCAGTCCTTTTCAACTGTTCTCAACTCTTCTCAAATAATCTCATCTCCAATCAACTCAACTCTTTTCAACTCTTTTCAACTCTTCTCAGTTCTTTTCAACTCCTCTCAACTCTTCTCAGTTCTTCTCAACTCAGCTCTAATAATTTCAGATTGTTTACTTTCAACTACATTCATTTATTTTTAATTTAGGAAGTTCTTTAATCTATTTTGAATCTGAAACTTATAGTAAATGTTGTTCATATTTGAATGTCTAAATTATTATAATTCATATTACTTGAAACTCGATAACGTTAGGGTTTGAATTTTGTGATTACATAATAATATTTATATTATTAAATTTTAAATAAATTATTTAATTCACATGTTGTTATTTATATCATGATTTATTATTTATTATTATTTAATTAGTATATTAATATGTAATATAATTAAATAAATAAATTGATTATATTTAACATATTTCAATTGACATACTCCCTCCGTTTCTCTATTTGTGGCACCACATGTATAGGTGTTTGGATTTAGGTGAAGAAAATGAGTGGATGAAATTGAATGTAGAAAGTAAAAAGTAGAATGAGTGGAGGAAATTGAAAAAGTCCTGCAAAAAATGGAAAGTGTGTCATTTAAAAAATATCTCAAGTAAGTGTGTCACAAATAGAGAAACGGAGAGAGTATTATATTGTTTTTTAAAAAAAATATCACAAATTTTGAAATATTAATTTAAAATTTATTTAATTAATTCTCATTTGGGTGTTTAAATTTTACTTATGAATTTTACAAAAATTGAATGCAGTAAAAAGTACAATGTAAATAATGTAAAAATAGGTAATTATCATAGACAAATTAAATCTAAATAATTAATTAGTGTTGTAAATTATGGAAGATACATCTTCTGCATAGTAGTATCAATATTGTATTAGTTTACATTCATACTACCAAAATTGATATGCGTAGAATATCTCTAATACTAGGAGGGTGTATGTTATAGGTTGAATTATTTTAAACTTATATATTTGGAGTTGTTTGGTTTTAAAAACTTTGTCAGGGTTCGATAACGTCAGTGTTCGAATTCTATAATTACACTATATATTAAATTTTTAAATAAATGATTTAATTCACATGCACTGTTATTTAATCATAATTAATTATTACTATGTAATATAATTTAACCGTTATCTTTTTTAAATTGTTTTTGTTCAATTAAATTTTATTCAGTTCAGTTTGTTTCAGTTCAGATCAATTTGATTCAGTTCGTTTCTACTTAATTCAGTCTTGTTCGGCTAGATTAACTCCACTTCAGTTTGCTTCAGTTTAGTTTAGCTAGTGTGATTCATTTCACTTCAGCTTTATTCAGTTGGATTCATTTTGATGTAGTTCAGTTCATTTTTATTTAATGTAGTTCAATTTGATGCAGTTCAGTTTAGTTTGATTTGGTTCGGTTCAGTTTTTTCATTTCATTTTAGTTTGATTTGGTTCGGTTCAGTTTTTTCATTTCATTTTAGTTCAATTCAGTCAATTTGATTCATTTCAGTTCAGTTTGATTCAGTTAAGTTCAATTCAACTTTTTACAACTCTCCTCAACTCTTCTCAATTCATCTCAGCTCCAATCAACTCAACTCAACTCAACTCTTCTCAACTCTTCTCAACTTTTCTCAACTCCAATAAATTCAGCTCAACTCAACTCAGTTCCGATTCAGCTGAACTGGATAGGGCCTTCTTCTTCATCAAACTCCCCTTTACCACATACCACAGCCACCATAGAGCCACCAACATAACCACCCATACTCGTTTTTTTCTCTTTAGGTCAAAAGCCTCAGCAGCTGCCCCGGTTGTAAACCATAGCCTTCATAATCATGTTTTCTTAGAGGGTCAAACAACCCAACTGCATGACTCGTTTCCGTGTGAACCTAGTTGCCTATTGACATGCTTCACTATCTTGGGTCGTAAGACCCAACGTCGCACCCTCCGAAAATCAGACCCATGGTCGTTTGGTGCCCGGAAACACCTCAATGCCACCAAAAAGAAGATCAAGAAAACACGGCTAAAGAAACCCAGAAACCCGTTTCTAATCGAATTAATCTGGGTGTGAAAAAATCTAAATATTCACCACTGAGCTCCACTCCATTGACAAGTCATTCGTCATCGCATCCATGTTCCATTCTCTGTCGTGCTGAAACCCACTTTATTGACACCTCTGCACGTCGGTCACTGATGAAAGCCCGCTATCTCCGACCCGAGGGCATTTTTTCTTTTTGTCTTTTACTTTTTATTTATTAATTCAGGGGCAAAATGGTTATTTTATTACATTCCGACCAAAAATTTTGTTGACAATCGAAATCAACGGTGCCTAGGTTAGATTGGCACATACATCTAAAAGTTAGGGTTATTTTGACACTTTCTCGTTTTACAGGGTTAGATTGACACTTTCGCCCTAAGTTGGATTTTTTAGCACTTTACTCATGTTGATATTAATCTTCTCCCTCCGGCCCAAATCTATTTGCACTCTTACGTTTTTGACATTATTCTCTATCAAAATTTGACCTCATGTTTGAATAAATTTATGAATAACAATACTATCATATATGATATTGTTGAATTCGTTATTAACAACTAGTTTCTAAATATGAAATATTTAATTTTTGTTATTGTACGTATGCAAACATATTAACGGTTGAATAACGTGATAATGATTGCGGTGTAAATAAAGTTTGTACGAAGGGAGTATAATTTATAATGCATTTCACAGTCGATAAATCATGATTAAAAACGAATTGGATGAAAGTAGTCACATTCATATTGGGTATGCACGGTTGGTAACATTTACTTTTAAATCCATCTATTTTTAGTGTAATTTTAAAAAGGCAAAGTCTTGGGAAAAAATCATCTTTGCATAGGTATATGGAAAAACAGAATTGAATTGGAATTATAGAAATGTAAAAAGTTTTAGTTGCAATATTATAAAATTATTATGTAACATTTAGGAGTGATAGGTTTATAACCCGATTAATACAACCTAAATTTTTTATTTTGATTTCTTCAAATTTGCAGTTTAAAATTTGGTATTTCCATAACTTATGGAAAGACCGTCTTTCAAGAGACGGACTCTTTAAAAAATATAATATTAAGTAAATTATTATTCCATAGCTAATTGATGGGCATTGTAATAAGTATATAATTTAGTATGTATATATGAAAATGTTTCGGTCATTCATTCAAATGAAAATAAATATTGATTAATATTGAATTGCATGTTTATCTTAAAATGCAATATAATAATGATTCCATACTTTTGTATCGTGGTATTTTGTTATCAAATGGGACATTGATGACTTTTATATATATATATATATATATATATATATATCTATATATATATA
>JAULKM010058972.1:0-28401 GCA_032355605.1 Rubia tinctorum
AATTTTACCCTAAAAATACCCGTAAATTTTAGTTTGGCGGGGGCTGGAGCCCCCTCCAGCACCCTTGTACATCCGCCCCTGACCTCTATTGAAGCGGCTCGACCATCAATTCCAGTCTCTCATGTCGAGAAATAGGTCTCAGCTCGGAGGCGGTGTGGTGGTGGAGGGCAGCAAAGGAGGAGAAAGAGAGGGAGGTAGCTTCGGGAATCGGTGGTGAAGACCGACGGAGGTTGAGGGCAAAGGAGAAGGGAGAGAGGGAGGTGGGTTGTTCGTCGGCTATGGGTGGTGTTTGCTGGGGGCGATGGGTGGTGGCAAGAGATGGAGAAAGGGCGTTTGGTGGCGAGCAACAGAGAAAAGTGGAGGGAGAGAGGGAGGTGGCTATGGGGCGGTGGAAGGAGGAGGGAGACAAGAACATAGTTGATTTGATTTAACGTTATTTCGTATTGATTTGGTATTTTTGATTTGTTCTTCAATTTTGCCTGAGGGCTTCTGCAAGTGGTAATAACGGCCCCGATGGCGGCGATGAGGGGAATATGGTGATAAAGGAGGAGAAAGACAGGTGAAAGATTTATTTCTCCGGAGAAAAGCCTCCTACTCTATTGTTGGACAGCATCAACTACCCTGTTCACATGAAAAACCTCTTTGTACAGATACAACCTTGTATTCTACTACCTCCGTCCCAGGATTATTGAACTATTTTTTGGTCAACTTTCTCAGATCATGTTTGACCATCAATAACTTTAATTACGAATATTAATAGTACATTAAAATTTTATCTTTAGAAACTACGTAGACATAGGAGTCTAACAATATCCCACATGATGATATTAGAGTCTATATACTAATTGAAATATATGGTCAAACATGGTCCGAGAAAGTTGACCAAAAATAGGCCAAAACTGCTGGGACGGAGGGAGTATTTGGTTTCAAGTCCACAACCCCCCCCCCCCCTCATTTCCTATGTTGCTGGACATTCACATTTAGAATGTCTGTTAGGCCGAGATAAACTATCACTCCAACACCAAAGGTGAGCTTGAACATTCACATTTCTCTCAAGTTTTCTCTCAAAGTGTTTGTCCTTAAAGTTTTTCTATTGTCCCCCTCTGATTTTTCTTCTCACTCGGCTACCACCCCCAGTACTCACAATTATCTCATTTAATCCGAAGGAAAAATAATTATTCGGTGTCAAGTCCATAGCCCCCCATTTCCTATGCTACTGGACATTCACATTTAGAATTTCTATTAGGTCGTGACAAACTATCACTCCAGCAACAAAAAGTTGGCTTGGCCCAATAAGAGTTAAAGCCACAGTCACAAAAAGAATAGCTGGATCTCATTCTTCTTCTCATGTACGTAACTGTGGTTTCTTCACTCCTATTAATATCTTAGATATGAAACCCTTCCAGTGTGATCTTTGCCTATTTGCGCCACTCTGAGAATCGTCCAACCTCCAATCAAACGGAATATCTGTGATCACCAATACGACATATATGATATTCAAATCTTCAATGTGAAGGCGTAATTTGAATCGAAATCAATGAAAATTTACGTAGCCTCTGCGTTGGAGAAATTCAAACTACTAAATTTTAGTTTGATTTGAACAAAATTCAGTTTGAAACGAATGAAATTTCACCTTATGGAGATCAAACTCTTGTGAACTATACTCAACAAGGTAACTACTACAATATCGAGCTTATATTGTAGAATTAGACATGAAGGAATTCTTTGAAGAAGTGAATACGTAAATTAAACTGCTATGAACATGTAAAAAACATGTGGCAAACATTAGCGAATCAAACTAAATGCTGCTAAAAATTTCATATAAACTATGCATTTATTACCTTACAATGCGTATTTTTTGTATTATAACACACATTTTATTTAAAATTGTGAATATGAATTATGAAACTTTGGCCAAAGGTAGTGTATAAGTTAGTTTATGAATTGTTTCTGTTTTGTTAAAACATGCATAAGTTGACACAAAACTTTTTGGTTTTTAAAATATTCATATAGACTACAATTGATACCTTGCAACATGTACATATTACATTAAAACTTGTATTCGTTTTCAAGGACATGAGTAGATTTCCATGATTTATATCTAATAGATGTCATAAAAAGTCTTGTCCACGTGAAAGAAATATATGTAGAAACATTGCATACTTTGCATATAATAAAAAAACATGCAAATGCTATTAGTTTGAAATACATGAAGGACTCTCAACATCTGAACAACGAAGGGAAGATATGAGATAAAAATTATAAGTGCTCATGTAATGGTTAACCAAATAGCTCCAATGGCAACATTAGTGGCCATATTACTTGTGTAGATCCCGATGGTGCTTCTGTAACAAAAAGGAAGATGAAATGAAATGAACTAATAGCAAAAAAAAAGTTGTCTAGCTGAGCTCGAGTCAAGCTGGAGCGAGATATTATATAGTGGCACATCACATAACTAAACGTAACCATGAGTTCACAAGACCAGCATGGCAGTTTATGAATAAGAGCAAATGAAAAGGGGAAGGCTATTGTATTAATGGAAAAAGTGGGTTTAAAACCAACCGTCGGATACCATTACATAGCTTTTGAAACTGGCAGAGAAAGAAATCTTGGGCATACCATGAAAGGTCACCTCAACTTTGTGACTTTGCTTAGGATGAAAGAAATTAGATGTGGAGATGCTCATAATGTTGTTGACACACTATTAGAAATAAATTACGGAGACAAATATTTCTTCTTCAAGGTCAAATTTGACAAAGAGACAGACAGTCTGCAGTGTTTTATAGAGATTCAATGATGTTGGAGGAATACAAATTATATGGATATGTCCCCATAATTGACATTACCTACAACTGAAACAACCTTAATTTGTGTGGCAATAGCTTGAATCAATAATCATTGGAAAATTATTATGTTTGCTTGTGCTTTTGACGCAAATGAGCTAGATGGCACTTTTCTATGGCTTATGAACACATTCAAGAAGTCAATGGAAGGGAATGAACATGTCACAATATTCACATATCAAGATCTTGCAATGGGCAAGGAAATACATGAGGTATCAACTAAAAATAAAATACCGTTAATTTATTAGTTTCAGCATGCATAAGTTCCCTTACAACAAACAGGACATATTAGGTTATGCACATGATTATTCACGACAAGATTTTTTTCTAGAAAACTAAACATTGCAGTAGGGTAGTTATACACTACATTTGTTAGCTTACCTATAACATGTGTAAGCTTATGAACATGATTACTTACTTACATAATAAATTGTATGTAAAATGGTTATAACCTTCATTTCCCCCCCCCCCCCCAATTTTAGGTCTTCAACAACACATTACACATGGTGTGCTTGTAGCATATAAAATAAAATGCAATCCATTGTCATGGAAAATTAAAGATAGATGAATCTTTCAAAGACGCTTTTGATTACTGTATGAAAAAATAGGGAGCTTGGATGGACTGAAAACCCAAAAGATCGAAGTGAGCGGCCTAAAATGTGTGGAAAAAGTTTAGGTGTGAGGTCAAAGCAAATGAGGGGCTAGGATGAAAATCGGATACGACTCCTAGGCAGAAATGAAAGAAATGAATTTGAAGGCTCATTTGCTATTTTGGTGAACTCTTTGGGATGATTAAGTCTCCTCTTATTTTGTTTTTTATTTTTAACATCTCATTGTTGTTTTGATCAACTTGTTGATGAACTTTTGGGTAGAACTTCTTTAGGTTGAAATATAGGGATGGATAATCCTTTGTGTTTTAGCTTCGAGGAGTTTTCAATAATGGAATTCAAATGTGCTTTGGGGTAGATGATTAGGAAACCACCTTAGATCTTGATCTTTATTACTCGAGAAATAGTAAAGGTTTAAGTGTTAGGGATTTGATAGGCTCAATTTATATCTTATTTTCAGCATATTTGAAACTCATATTTGTAATAGATTATTGGTTTTGTGTAAGCCAATCAGATACTTTTCCAATTACAAGATTAGGATCATGTTGCATGATTTTGTATCCCAACTCTTTTATTTGTGAAGTGTTTGGTGCTAGTTAGATTCCTTCCATGACCGGGTCTAGGATTGAAGTTTGGATTCAAAGAGAAGACTACATCATTTATAGAATGGCACTTTAAAAAGTGGTAGTAGAAAGAAGACCAGTTTCAAAAGTGGTAGAAGATGGCAGAACTGAAGAGATGTAGAGGTGAAAGCAAAGAAGTAAGAAAGGACCCAAGAAGACTTCCCAACTTGTGGACCGTGTAAATATGCATGGTTTGCGATTGATGAGACGTCAAATACATGTATTTTGTGAAGTATTTAACATCTCTTTTATTGTCTTTTTGGTTGGTAGATTGCTAAATTTTGGTAGGTTTACATCGTAAGGAGTTTAGATAACCATTTTCGGTTTTTGTTTATGAATCCTTCATTTTGTAGCCTATTTTAGATATAATGGATTTTTGGTCCTTACGAGCATCAATATTATTTTTTGTGAGATTCATTTGTAGATCACTCGTAAGCATTTCAGACTGCTTTTAGAAGGCCATTCGCAAGGATGGTAAAAGATTGAATGCCACGAGTCTAAATGTGGTAGTAAATAGTTGTGGTGAAGAAATGAGTAAGTTCCAAAAAAGTAGAAGAATGACACAGGCTGTGTAACTTGGAACGGCTCATGACATAGCTTTTGCCATAGCTCGTGACAGTGGAATGAGGCCAAGGATGAGAGTTGTGCAATTCGGCACGACTCGTGCTCATGAGTTGAAGAAAAATACAAGGCTAGACGATGAGTCACGCACTTTGGCACAAATCATGCCATCAGAAGGGCTAGGAACACCCTCCAGTTATTTATAAAAATGTTCAGTCTTATGTAGTAGTGGTGTACTTGGTTTATTGTGGAAACGTGTTTTATGTGGGGGTCGTGTAACAGTTGTGGGTTTGGTGGAAGTGACGTGGGAGGATTGTTATGGGTCGTTACCCTAAGGTGAACTGGAGAGGTGCACTCCGAGTGTTATGTGTCGCGACGAGAGAGAGGTACAAATTTCCACTTTTGTCGTTGGACTAGATTTTCCCCGCGTATGTGAAGTCCCTGTTGGCTATCCTATTTATGCAGTGTGGTTTTTGGTTACTCTAATAGTGAGCAGAACTGCGGGTGATTTTCCCTCTTGTGCCACACAAGTAAGGAAATGTGAAGTTGTGTGCAAATCGTGTATGTGAAGCAAGGCTAGGAAGTGTCTCGTCGCTTGGTATATAGGGGTTAGGGATTTTGGTTGAGCTTGTATTAGTTATGAGTGCTCGGGCTTGGGTATTTGGAAGATTCTTGTATAAGTGTGCCATGTGGGCAATGATGTTTTAAATTCTTTATTTTGGAATGTGTAACAAGTAGTGCATCCCATTTCTCGAGGCTAAATAAGTGCTTAGTCACTTATTGAGAAATTGGGGGGTGCTACCTTTTAGGTTTTTCATAAAGAGGTTTTTTGGTGTTTACTAATAAAAGGGGTTATTGTGAGGATATTTTTTTAGTTTTAGTCGTGTATTGTGTTACTGTGGTTGGATATATGTGGGATTATTCCTGAGAGTCAGTGTGTTTCGCGTTGTTGTTTAGTTGTTGTTGTGTGTGTGTGAGGTGTAATTTTCCTTTAGGTTGGGTGGTTTGGGATGTTAGGAATGTATTAAGTATAATTTGGGGATCTCACCGATTTTGTGATAATGCGACTCGCATGGATGTGCTGGGATGTTTACCCCGATTGTTGGAGATAAATTATCATGTTATGTTCAATGTGGGGTGTTCTATAAATACTCATTCTTTCTATAAGTTTGTGCCTTTTTAAATGTGTTTTCATGGTTTTTTAAGTTTGATTATCTTGTTTGTGTTATGGCTTTTTCCTTATTGCAAGATCGGTGGGTGAGATTAAAACACTAGGCTAGGATAGATGATAATGTAGAATCTCCATCTGCTAGGCTTATATGTATGGGAGCTTAGGAGAGCCTCCATAGGGGAAGGTCTAGATTCGTATTGGTTGAGCTCTATGGGAAATATGAGCATAGTTGAAGGACTCGTGAATCTGGACTGGATTCACGCGGCCGTTCAACTGTGGATACTCCTGGAAAATTATGCCAGCTAAGCGCTCATTCTCCTTGCTAGTATACTTGCTTTATAGGAGAATGGTGCTTAGTCATGGGGGCACTTCGGGAAATAAAAGTGCAGTGGAAGAATTGGATACCTATTCTCCAACGATATCACCTTAGAGCCTCAGAAGGCGGACTAGCTTACAGCTAGGGACATAATTTACTATTTATCTATGTAATAGTTTTGATATTTGATCTGATGTAATACTTATTAGGGAAGTTTTGTAGGGTAGAAAGCAATTTTTGTTGTAATCCTTAGTTTTTTTTATAGACTTGAGATTAATGGAAAAAATGATTTTATTGGTTTCGCAACTGAACCTTTATGGTGTATTATATTCACATTGCTAGCATCGCTTCATTAGCATCGCGATGCTTGACCTGAGTAGCTGATATAGGTAGGACTTTGTTGGATATCTCATCGCTGTGTAAATTTTTTGTCATGCCTAGTTTTGTGGCTAAGTGATTCTTATGACTACATCTTCTATAATAGGGGGTGGGTATACCATAATTTTGTTTAAAGTAATGTATCAGTTTATATGCATGTGAGACAATTGTCATTTGGGAGCATACATTTACTATAAATCCGTACAGGCCGTATATGAGTGCGGCATTTTTTATGTTGCGATCTCCCTTGAGCCGTTGCATTATTTCGTTGCTTGCCAACTTTGTTGGGTGGGTGTAGCCTGTGTACATTTTTTGATTGGATACTAACTTCATCATGGGATCCGCCCTTTCCTAAGGACTATAAAGACACGAAAAGAAAAAAATATATTCCCATTGATGGCGCCACTAATGTGGGGGACCCTTTCGAGTAAGTATATTTCTCAAAACCGACATAGGTGGCCCAGCCTCCTCGAACACCTCCAAAAAAGTCCTTGGAGTTATCTCCATGGATAAATATCTGACACTGAAGTTAGGGTTATCTTTGTTATCAATATTTCTGTTATCAAAAACCACTAATTTGATTCGTTGTCCTTTGTTCATACTCATAAATGTTGAATTGTGTGATCATGGCCCACATGATTAGCCCCTCTTTCCTAGATGGTTGTCTAGCGGAGGGTGTTTGTGGTGAGTAGTTCTTCCAATTTTTCAAGCGAAGTGTCCAATGCCAATTTGTTCCTACAGGATGGTTATTTTGATGGCAGACCTTGCTTTGATGGGTATGGTATATACCAGATTGATTGGTAGATTTTTAGGATGAACTCGGATGATTTTGACTCTTTTGTCGATGTAGCCACTAGGAACTTCTATCATGTTCACTTTTCATTGTAGTTGTTCTTAGAGGATACTATTCTGCTAATTTACTGTTTCTTTTTGTCAGAACATTAAATTAGTCACACTGGGTCCTCATGTTTATTGTTATTCCTGGGCTAGTATATCAGTGTTTTTTTGTCCAGATCACCCAAGGGTATGGGTTATTGTGTGGCATTGTTTGTCCACTCTAACTATAACCAAGGGGAGGTGAGAGATATTGAGTGGATCGGTACTTGAGGAGACAGGATCTCCACAGTATGTGTTCGAGGTAATAAAGTAGGATAAATGTTCAATGATCGATGTACAGTCTGGTGTGAAAAATTTCCCTCAAGGCTCGTTAAATTCTTATTTACAACCTTAGTGATATTTGAATTTTAATTAGTTTTTATTTCTTAGTATTTGTTGTCGTTAGTCTCGTGTTTTCCAAAACCAAAACCCTCATGTTTACATCACACTAAGTGATGCTAGTGACTTTACTTTTAAACTATGAAGTACACTTGATCGAGTTTCTTTTCCCCGAGGAACAAGCCCTACTTGCCACAAGCTACTGTCTACTAGTTAGTCACATTAGGTATTTAGGTGTGCAGAAATAGTATCTTTAAGAGGGAATGCAACGGATCTCCCAAAGACCCAAATATGATATGACATACCGCAGATGTGGATGAATGGAAAAAATAGACAATGTATTTTCAGTGTTAGGGTAAGGAAATACGGAATTTGAGGCTTAGTTTATGAACTAAAGGGATAAATCATTCAGTAAAATAGACAATGTATTTTCGATGATGCTAATGGTTTACAATTTACCATTTTGGCTTTGTATGAAAATGAAGTACAATATGTTGTCCTTAATGATTTCAGGACCCAAACAACCAGGAAACGACATTGATGTGTTTTTGGATCCTTTATTGAAGATCTTAAATTCATTTGGGAAACTAGAATTAGGATGTTTAATTTGTATCACCAAGTCAAGTTTAATTTTTGGGCCATGTAGTTTTGCATTGTGAATGAATTTCATGCTTACGAGAATCTTTCCGATTATTATGTAATAGGTTATGAGGCATGCCCTATATGCATAGAGATAAATTATAATTGTCATTTGAGTAATGGTTGTAATATAATGTATCTTGACCACTGTAGATGGTTTCCTTAGAATCATCGATGGAGAATTGTGTGAGATGAATTTAACGGCCATGTTGAGACAAGGCCACCTCTTGAGCTTGTGAATGGGGGGATAATCTTTGATTCACCGCAGGAGTTTGAAAATGATTTTGGTAAAGCAACGAGGAAATCAAAGATTAATGGAAGCTGGAAGAAGAGGTCAATTTTCTTTGTGCTTGTGTATTAGACAACATTAGAGGTGATAAATTGTTTTGGTGTGATGCATATTGAATAAAGAAAAGTGTGTGACAGCTTAGTTGGTACCTTGCTTAATAGCTAGGGAAAAACAATGAATGGTGTGAAAGGTGGGAAATATTTAGTTGAAATGTGTATTAGACCAAGTCTATCACTTGAGAAGAGGAAAGGTTTAATACAATCAAGTTTGAAAGGTATCAAAGTCAGCACATGATACAATTCAAAGATGAGCAATCTTGTAGCAGTAAGTGATGGATTATGAGGGAGCACGAAATCTCATGATTCTCACTTCTTGATTCAGGCTTTCCTACCACTTACAATTTGATCAATTTTTCCAGTTAATGTTAGAAGATCCATTACATGACTATGCTGCTTTTTTAAAGTTATATGTTGTAAAGAGATCAAATATTTAAAGTTGTTAAAGTTGCAGGAGAAATAATTTGTGAGTTAGAAATGTACTTTCCCGCTGCATTTTTTTTTAAATATAATGATAGATTTATTAGTACACGTGGTACATGAGATAAATCTTTGCATTATGATGTTTCTTAGATGGATGTATTCGTTAGAGAAGTATATGAAAATTTGAAAGGTTATATGAAAAATCACTATCACCCAAATACAATTATTGTCTGAAGGTTTGTGACTAAGGAAACTATAGAATATTGTATGGAGTTCTTAACAAGTGAACAGTTTGTGGCTTACCAAAATCTCGACATGTGGATAGAGTTGGTTGTAAGATTTTGTGTAAAGGAGAAAAGAAAATGTGTTATCGTTGGATGAAATTATTAGAACATGTTTATATGTGTTGCGGAATTCCGATGTTGTGACTTTCTTGGAAAGGTATCTTGCAATGATTAAAAAGATCATATTCTAGTTGGTCTAAGAAACAAGTGTTGACTCAATACAATCGTGCTTTCATGTATTGGTTACGTGAAACATTCATGGGGAAGATCACTCTGATACTCTATATTGGTTGGTGTTCATGCCTAGTTTGACCGTTTCATCTTAGACCGGTTATGACATGAATGTTTTACTTTCGCAACCAAAGTTTTGGGATGAAAACAAAGATACACAGAATTGTGGTATCAACCTCGATTTAGAATCTTTACATGTGTCCAGAACAAAGGACAAGAATCTAATTTGGGGTCCAATGTCGTACTATGGAGTTGTTGAAAAAATATAGGAACTTAACTACACCAGCTTCAAGGTTCCAATATTCAAATGCAAGTGGGTCGATAACAACAATGGTGTATTTATCATTGATTTAGGCTTCATGGTTATAGATTTCAAATGAACAAATTTGAAGGCCGATCCATACGTACTTGCCTTACAGGAATTTCAAGTATTTTATTTTGACGACCCAATGGACAAGACTAAACTAGTGGTTATTCATGGTAAGGGACAATTCAATAGTGATGGTGATGTTGGTCTAATGGGATCATCGGATAATATTGATCAAGTATCTCCGAGTTGCATTGCAAATCACGTTATTGATGAGAGCACACTTGTCGTAGTTGGCGTTAGAATGGACCATAGTTATTGATTTTGGATTGATAACAAAAATACTAGTATGAAAAAAGGAGAACGATCACTTGATTTTTATCTTTTAACATTTTAATTTCAATTATTGGTGTTGAAATTGTTCCTCATTTTAGTAACATAGCTTTCAATTGGTATGTGATTTTCTCTACATGTATTAGATGTTGTAATTTATTAAAATTTTCATCAATTTACAGGATATAACCAATGCCAATCACTTTTCATCTAGTCCATAACCAAGAAACCATCATCGATGTGGTTCCTGTATGGATAGATAGTCAGTATTCGACACACAGAGCCAACGTTGACAATGTATCGTCATTAGCCGAATGAAATAGATGATTGCCACTGATTAACATTGAAGCTAATATCGAATTCATGTTAACGCCCTCTCGGTTTAAACAACATCTTCTTTTAAATATTTGATTAAAAGGGTTTGAGATGGCCGATATCGGCTAGATATTGGATACCTATCGGATCCACCGATGGGTCCAAAAAATGGTGTCACCATCGTTAATTAAATGGAAAATTTGTAAAGCTCATTTCAAACTTATAAAGAATTAGATGTCGGATTGGTTTGTTAAACCATTTTCCGAAACCTTCTCCTCAAAAACAGTCTCATCTAACATAATCAAGCACACAACATAATAGTTATTTTCAAATCAAATTCCATTTATGACACATTCAAGAGAAATTCATCAAAACAAAAATCCGCAACACAATAAATCCAAACACTCTTCAATTATTTTAGAAATACATAAACAAGAAATTGAAGTTGTCACTCATTATCATTTGACCCTTTCTCCCCCTTTTCATCCTCGCCGATGGCACTCTCTTTGATGTAGTCTCCTTCCTTGGCTTCTATGTCGCTACCCTCGCACTCCTCACCTCCACCCCTTGACCGTCAGATGGTTTAGGATGCTATTTTTTGGGAGCGACTACCAAGTCATCACCTTTGTTGGAGTCCTCATCATCGCTCGAGTCTTCAATCCCACATTTGGCCTTTACCATGTCCATGTCACGATGCAACTTCCCGACCCGATCCTTCACCTCCAAGAGCGTGGTGAGGATCCTACCCCACACGATCCTCGATGGCAATGTTGCACATGGATTTTATTCCACGCGCTTCATGAATGATTGTGTCCAAAACATTTTTGACAAAAAATTCCAACTTGAAGGGGTGTGTACATTTTTTAATTCCAGCTAGGTTTCTCACTACAAAAACTATTCATGTTAGTTGTTTTTGAAATTTCAGCACTTTGGAGAAGACACATCTCAATAGACTGTCAAAAAGTTGGACGAGATTCGTGAAAGTTAGGAATTTTATATGATGGTGAAGCATTTTCCGAATTTCATTAATCTTAATAGCATATGATTCTTGTAAAGGTAAAGAATTATTTTTGTATACATTATTCTCTAAAATGGCCATTCATACTTACTTACCATGGCATTTTTTTGAAGTTTTGATCTAGATTTTGTTATAGAGGATATCAATGGTATAGTTCATTTTGGGAGAATAATTAGAATATTGTTGGAACAATCATACATTTATTGGCACATTTACTGACTATTTAAGCACAAAATTTTCTCTAGATGTATATGAAGTGGCGCTTTGCGTTGGGAATTAATTTGAAGCTCATATATGATTTTTGTAATAGAGTAACCTATATCAGACTGCCATCAGTGTGCCTGAAGGATATAGCAAAATCTATTACTAACGTAGGTTCCTGTCTGCTGGACAAGACACTCCATCGAGTCCAATGATCGATGTTCGTAATTTAGATTACGATTTCGGTTCCAAGAAAGTATTAAATGAAATGTACTGGACATCGACCATTGTAAATGAAGTAATTTTATATGGACATACCTAATTCAAAATGGCTGACGTCGGTTACATGTCGTAAATACTTCTGTTCAAATCGATACCTCCAAAAAATAGGATCTAGTTGATGTCACTGATTTTGCCCAAAAATTGGTTCAGCTTTGGTTAGATTGGTATTGACCATATTCACTACCTGTCGGTTGATCCGACATCGGTATTACACCTTTCCACATCAATCGTATAACAAACGACGTCGACAACGCCACGATATATCTTTCGTTTTGACCAAATTAAATTGTTAAGTGCCGATGACGACACACTCGGATGTCTAACGTTGGTAACTCATTGGAACCGATGTTGGTAGTTATTTTTTACCTTGGTTTAAAAAAACAAGGTAATTGCTACTTCTTACCTCGATTTTGAACCGAGATAAAAATATATACCTTTTACCCTGATCTTGCAAGAGTAAAAAACTAAGGTAAAAACCTCAAATCGAGGTAATATGTATTTTTTCTTGTAATGATGTGTTTATGTAAATAATACCTAAGCTCATTGAGATTTAGAAAGTATTACATGTTCATGATTTATTTTATATCGATCAATATACAACCACTCAATTTAAGTTTACACTTTTCCAACAATCAAGCTAAACTATTTACTTCATCCATCTCATTGCAAGTTGATAAATTCTTGTGTGAGACGGTCTTACAGCGAGACCAGGGTTTAATTAATAAATAACTGAGACTTAATATGGGATGGGGCACTAATGGAGGAAGCATCACTAAAGGCGGTTTTAAAGGACAAGAGAAGTCACTTTGTAGGTGACTTCTCTAGCTGTGACTTTGATCGATTTCGATCAAAGTCGGTTCGAAAATTGCCTTCTATTGGGATCCGAAATAGGTTCTGAATTCAGAACATATTTTTGAACTTTTTAAAAAAAAAAAACTTCCAGAAACCTGAGGTTTTTGGCAGCTCAAGGTTTTCTCCGGCGGAAGGGCAATAGATAGTAAACAAACAACACAAAGTAGAGAGGAGCAAAAGGAGCGAACAAGGCCTTTTCCCGCAGAGGCATAAACAGAGAAACACAATCGATCAGCGGTGGAGCATCTCCAGCAAATTTGCTTGCGGTGGGCTGATCTGCAGTGGCACGACGAGCGTTAGCCTCGCCGATGGGTGGTGGAAGCCTCTCCAACAGCGAGAAGTCGGCGGTGGGTAGTGGAAGCCTCTCCAGAGTTGGCATCGGTAGTGGAACTTTGAATCTCCTACGTCAGCCTGCCAACAACGTGGCGACAAAGGTTTGATCTCCAACGATGGCGGTAGGCAACACAAATGGTGGATGGTGGAGGGAGGATGGCTGAGGGTTGGCGGAGAAGGCGTACTAGGGGAGGGGTGGAGATGGTCTTAGAGAGGAGAGAGGGTCTGTTACAGAGGCGGAGATGGTGTTAAATGCATATGTGAACTGTTTCAGAGGGAGAGAGGCGAGAGTTTCTAAGGAGTGAGAGGGTCTGGGCTCAAACCCTAATGAGAGAGGCTGTGGGCTTGTGAAAAAATACTAAGGGTGGGAAAACTAAGGCATTAGAGTTTCATTTATACGTGAAATTAAAATTTTTAATCAAAGGCACCCAATCAAAGGCGGTTCTATCATAGAAATGCCTTTGATTGTTTTTCATTAAAGTCATAACCTCCTTTAATTGAAAAGGAAACCGCCTTTAAACTGAAAAGGGTGACTTAAGAGGGAGTTCCGAGTTCGGAACTACTTCTGATCCCAATCAAAGGCGGTTTTTAAAAAAATACGTGGAATCGCCTTCTAATGCCACCTTTAATGAGGTCTCCTCCACTAGTGGAGTATTAATAATAATTATAAAATTCTGCAGAGACTAAATTGAAAATAAATTAAATAAGACCCTTACTATTCCAGTCTTTTCTTTGCCTTCCCCTTCCCCCTCACCTTTTAATCTGCACTTTCTCTCTCAAAAACCACCACTTTCTCTCTCACTCTCTCTCTCTCTCTCTCTCTTTTCCATATTTCCAGCATCGAAGCTTCTTTTTTCTGGCCTCGATTCCTAAACTCTAGGCCATTCTATTGCTTAATCTGTACCGGATCGTGCTCCATGTTCATGAAGTCAGTGTTTTCCATCAAATAATTTTAATTTCTCTTTTGTTTACTTATAAACCGGTTTCGAATCTCCTCGGGTAATTCGGACAGCAACTGTTTTCATTTATATGCTCTTATTAGTTTTACATTGATGCCAATTGATTGTAAATGTAATATTATTGATGTTTTTTGTTTCGTAGATTTCAAAGAGAGTAGGTGAAGAAGAATGTCTTAATTTAGAGAATGTTGTGTTGAAAATTGTGAAGTCTTATTCATAGCTGTCTGGTTCTACTAAAGTTTCTACTCAGGAGAAGAAGAAGTCCTATGATCAAGGTTTGTAGTTGCACATCTTTATTTGGCAGGAATATTTTAATTTATTTCTATATTTGTTTTTTTGTCGTCTATTGTTTAAATGATGTTTTATTGTTTCAATATGACGATACAAGTATTTTAATTGACTTTGTTTTTCTGTTTGTGCTGATGCTGTTATACATGTTCATTCTGTAAGGGTGTTATGTATGCAGTTATGATAATTAGTGTTTTATGTTGATATTGTTTGAATTTTTAAAAATTACAATGCTTCTATGGTAATATTTTAGTAGGAATGATGATTTATTAGCTGATGTTTTTGCCATCTAGGGTTTTAAATGATGTTTTACAATTTCAATCTGATAATACAAGTATTCCAATTGACTTTGTTGTTCTATTTGTGTTGATGTTGTTACACATGTTCATTCTGTAAGGTTCTTATGTATGGAGCTTTGATAATTTGTGCTTTATGTTGATATTTTTGGTTTTTCTAAATTACAGTGCTTCTATTGTTGATGTGTTACTTATTCTGTATGAGCAGTTGTTCCAATTTTTTAAGTCTGTTGATGCATGTGTGTTGGTTTGGATTCTTATTCGATAACTATGTGGAAGTTGCATGTGTGTTGATGGTGCAAGAATCAGGTTGATGTATTAATTTTTTCCATATGATGATGTATGTGTGCTGATTTCACTTTTTTTTTGGACGCCTGCATTTTTGTTGTCATTTTTGTGCAGAATGATGTTCTATATATATTTTTTTATGATCACCTAATCTGTTTATTTGATTATCCTGAATTTTAGCTCTATAGTTGTTTTCTAAATGATGTTTCGTAATTTGTGTTTTAATCTTATTTTCTTAGTTTATTGCATTATTAGCATACTTGTCTTTATATGCTAGTTGTTTCGTCTTTCAACTTAGAAAAACAAAACCAAAATCCACCTCTTTAATTGCTTATATATATATATATAAATATGGCTGCGTGTGTGTCCTTGTGTGTGACGCGCGTATGTTTGCGTGTGTGTGCCATTAATTATGTTTTCATCTTTTTAAAGATTGTGGTCATGTTAGAAAATATGATAGAATTTGTGGCCCGTCAACTCCTACACTTAATGCAGGTATTTTTTTTATTTGTATAATTTGTCTACCGTGTTTTTTTCCTATTAAAGTTTTTCTTATCTCCCAGTCCCGAGCCCAAGAAAGGTAAAAAAGAAGAAGAAAGTAGCTGAAGCTTCTGTTCTAGCATCGACTGAAACTTTTGTTGTTCCAAATTCAGTCCCTGGATGAGTGTGATAGTGATTTCGAGGGCAACTGTATTATTTAAATTTAAATTTTGTGTTTATATTCTATTATTTTAATTAATTCGATACTACATGTTTTAAATATTGTTTGGCATTTCATATTTTTTAGAAGAGGGTGCCATCAATGTTTGTGACACCAAAGTTCTACCTGCTTCAGTTAACAAGGCAATTGGTAATATTTTCCCTTTTTATTTTTTTTCTTCAGTCGATGTTTTATAATTTACCTTTACCTTTTATTAATATAGTTTGATGTTTCATATATTTCAGACAAGGCTGTCACTTAGGTTTCAGCTGATACTGAAAAATCTTTTTAAAATGGTAACATTATTTTCTTGTATACCTTGTTATGAGTTTTGATGTTTCATTATGATGTTTACTTTATATTTAGTAATCTAGCTTTGATGTCTTATCTAATTCAGTTAAGGTGGCTAGTCAAGGTTCCCCTTAAAATCTGCTAAAAGGGTAAAAAATAGTTTTCTCTTTTAATACTTCTTTTTGAGTTTTGATGTTTTATTTTTCAGCTACTTCTTGTTTAGTAATCTGGCTTTGATGTCTTATATAATTTAGACAAGGTGGTTAGCCTAGTCCCAACTTTACAGAATGGAAAATATGCCAAAAAAGGTAAAAGTATTTTTTGGAATACTTAGTTTTGTGATTTGATATTTTATAATTTTTCCGCTTCTTGTTTAGTAATATGATATGATGTTTCTTTTAATGTAGCTGAGAAGTGCTAGAAAAGTTTCTGTTCAAATTGAGAAATCTTCTAATGCAGATGGTAATTTTTTCCCCTTTGAATTATTGTATTTTTTATTTGATGTGTTTTTGATTTGATATTACTTGTTTTTCAATCTTATTGTTTTGCTTCTTGCCTAAATATGGTTGTAGGTGTTCTTGCTGCCACCCAAACTGAAAATGTTTCCAAGAAGTTTCATTTTAAATTTATGTTGACTGATGCTAGGATTGCCGATCTTCTATCTGGTAATATTATTTTTTTAACCCTCTTATTTTAAATACATATTCTTTGTGATTTTCATGTTACACCTTTATTTAATTGTTGATTTATTCTTTCGATTTTGTAGAAGAGATCTTCAGTACTGACCCACTCTCAATCTCAAATAGTTGCATCTCCGATTGAAAATACTATTCATGATGATCAGACTATTGAGAAGGATGAAAAAAGGGGACAACTGATCAGGGGTATGAAAATGAAGGTAGCTCAGAATTTGAATACTGCTCATACAATGAAGGTGAAAAAGAATATGTTGCTGAGGAAGATGGAGAGGTTGGTAAATTTGATGAAAATTCTAACAAAGGTGAAGAATTTGACAAGGAGGAAGATTATGAAAAAGTTGATGAGGGGTCGGAACAACCTGATGATGTTGGTAGAAAATCATATATAGAAAGGAGAAGGTTGATGAAGACGTTGATAACAAATTAGAGAGTGAGGAGAAGGATGATGATGCATTAGATAGGTCTGATGATGCAAAGAAAGAGTCTGAGTATTCTGGTGGACAATCTAATGGTTCATTATATTCTGATGAAGAAGTTGAGGAAGTTGCTGAAGAGTGTGATGGTGAATTAGATTATGATGAAGGTGTCAAAGTTGTTGTTGCTGGTAAAACCGTTTCTATTGGAAAAGGTAAAGGTGTTGTTCGTAAGAGGTTTAGAAAGCAGGTTAGAGGACTTGTGAAGTCCAAAGTTCCTAAGGGCATCAATGATGGATCAATGTATTTTTGTGAACATTGTTACATTTTAAAAATATGTTTTTGACTTTATTATTGTTGCTTTTTTTTGTAGCTCGAAGTGGGGCTAATCTACAAATGGTAGCCCTGGTAAAATTGATAAGCTTGTGAAGTCATTGACTGCTCAGCAGATCAGGTCAGTTACTAAGATAGGTTTTGATGGCTTACTGAAGATTAATTTTGGGTTTTTCCCAAAATATGTTATTCAGTTTCCGTTCCCAAACTTAAATCCCATTAGTTGCAGCGTATATGTTGTGATAAGTTTTACATACCTAAGGATTATGTCTATGATGCTTTGTGCTTTCCTACAGGTGACAATGAGGTTTTAGAAGTTAGTAACCTTAGGAAGGGGTAGAATAGGGGCATAGAGTTGAGGGGAAAATCGAAGATGGAATTAGGGACTGATAAACATAACAATATTCCATGTGATAGCTTGCAGGGTATGGTGTCTTTATTAACTGAAGGAGGTGATGAGTTTAAGAAATATTTTATTTATGTATGTTCTATGAAATTTCCTTAGTCCTACATCTAGGTGTACTGTTGATTTTAAGTTGTTGAGGGTTGTGGAAAATGTGAGTGAGATCAGGAACCAAGATTGGTGTGGTTTTGTGTTGAATTGTTTTTTGTAATGTTGTAGAGAGGTATAATAATGGTCCCTTTGATGTTGGAAATGGTTGTGTGTTTGTCCCTTTGATCTGCTATCTGCTAGGAATCCTAGAGCCTACTGCTCTTCCTTAGTCCAACATTTTGATGATAAGAAGGTGAAGGTTATGTGTAAGTCCATTGGCAGTGCTGGTTTTGATGCTTGCTTGATGAGCAACAATGGATTTCCTTTGACTACCATGGGAAAACTAAAGTGTGTAGAATCAGGACCAGCTCTTGGCACTACCAGGATTACCTTTTACAATGTAGTCTTGGATTTTCCCGATGATTTACCTCCTGATGTCAAGATTCTTGTTGAAGCACCTTCTGTAAGTGTTTTATTCACATTATGTTTGTTGTTTATTATATGATGTTTCAATTTATAATTAATAATTTTGTGTTTTTTCCATAGGATGCTGCTAGTGCTCTATGAGCTTAACTAGGAACATTGAAATTGTTACAAGATTGTATGTCGCTGAAATGATGAAGCTAGGTGAAAAAGCTCCAGTTCCTGCCAAGAAGTAGTTTCTCCAATTCATGTGTATTCACATGACTTCTTTTATGGTGATGATTTGTTTGAATATATTGATGAAATTATGAAAAAAAAATTAATGAAGAAGTACTCTCTTGAAGTTCCAGCTTTAAAGATATGACCTAAACCTTCTTTTAAATTGGCCTTGATAGTTTGGAAGATATAGCAGTTGCAGGTTCTTCTATTGTTGTACCTAATAAGGCTACACCTATTCAGAATAAGGGGGGAGATGCAAGAAAGTTATCGATAGGATCAAAGAAGAATTAGAAGTTTTTGTTTCTGAAGTGATGAACTTGTAATTCAGGATGCTGTTATAAGTATTGTCAGTTGATGTTTTGTGGATTGTTGTTTTTGGATGTGTTAGAAAGTGTATTTTATTTTGGATATGTAATTTTAGGGAGTATATGAATTATGTTTCGAAGTTTATATTTGGTTTTTGAATTCTGATTGGACGTTGACCTTTTTAAGTAATGCATTGATAATTCAACAACAAGTTTTGACGTTTTAGGTTATTGATAGTAATGTATATTTTCCATGTTTTAACTCACATTAATCTATTTGTAGAGTTTTTTCATCAATGCTTATATTTGAAACATTATTTTCTAATATTAAAACATCACATTTTTAGCAGTTGTTTAGTGCATCAGTAAAAAATATCACATTTTATAGTTGTAACTTTAGTATACCTAATGTAAAATCCTAATTAAATGATCATTACATATCTGTAAGTCGTCTCCATTTTAAATTAAAACATCACATTCCAAAAAAATAAATTTAAGTACTTAAACAAAAAAAAACTATAGAAACCAGTTAACTTTAAAATGATTCTCATAATAAACCTTTTTTATTACACTAAGTTGAGCAATAATATTCATTTCAAAATATCTATTCTTAAAATGTAACATCGAATGACAGTAGTGAAACATCACATAACAGTTGTGAAACATCATATTATTTCTGCAAGTTCAGAACCCATCCTTCATCAACTTTGGTCCTCTCTAATTTGGATGATGTGGGAATTTGGAGTCTCGGAACAAAACTCCTTCTTCTTTGGCTTGTTCCTTTCAATATTTCCTTTCAATCTCTTACTTCTTCCCTTTGTTTTTTTATTTTTGGATCTAAGACTTCAGGAGCACATTTTGGATGTGAATCCTTGGCACTATTTGTCCTGATTGTTTGTTTTGTCCCGATCTTTGACAGAAAGAAGCTGACATACTGTAGTTGAATCCCTGTTTAAACCATCCTCAAGTGTTCTATGATTTTCTCTATCATCTTCACATTTAACACTAAATTGTAAATATTTTTTGAGCATTTCATGACGCCATGGTATCTTACCTTTCATCTCACTGTTGTGCTCGCTATTTTGTGTTGATGCATCTCCAAGTACTTTGTTCCATATTTCCATCTTTGTCATCTTTGTCCATCTCTTGAGGATATAATTTTCAGGTATCGTGGTGATGTTGTGTAAGTGGAGCACACGAAGGCTATGGAAACACAACAACCCAACTTCTTCAAAAAGTATTTGCCAGAACACTTTATCTCCACTTTACCATCCCTGATTCTGTAGTAAACCGTATCTATTTTTTTTGGGCTGACTTCGCATACATATTCATAGCCAGTGTTGAAGATTATCTCCAATTTAATCGCCATCACCAATTTCCATTATGTTTCAAAGTCTTTGAAAAGTTCAAAAGTGTATATCTCCCCAGCTTTCTTCAGTAATCTGGGACCTTCACTGTTGCACTTGATTTTCCTATTGGTCTGCTATATTCTCTGCTTGTCTTCATGCTTCTCCAACTTTTTACTGTGTTTCTAAAGATTGTGACAAACTGTGTCCAGTTGGTTGTTTTTGAAGCATTGAAGCTGATTTCTTTTTTTGTACTTTCACTACGCTATGATAACAGAGTGCTAGCTAAGAATAAATCCTTGATTAATTTTGTAAACCATTTATCTCGGAGAGTGTACAAGTGTTTGAACTAATCTTTGTTCTGTAGGTGGTAGGTTTGTATCATGGAATTCTAACATCTTTCATATTCTTCTTCATTTGCACAACCTTTCAAACACAACCTTTCAAACAATGGTTGTATGTCATTCCAAATTATTCATCACTGTTTATTTTACCGTAGTGACTAATGGTGTTCTATTTCAAGTGCCAAATATAGAGTCTATGTTTTGTGTCTTTGAACGCTTACGAAATAACAGTTTCAGTACATGCATCATCAACCATTTTATTAAAAAGATCATATACTGCTAACGTAACATCAATACTAAATGTATGATGCTTATGTTGCAGTTTCAAAACCAAGAAAAATTGTATATATGCCCATGATGGGTTCTCAGGTGTTCTAAATCACGTTGTGCTAATGATTTAGAACATCAAATTATTGACATCGCTAGTCATATAATGATAAGCATAAAAAACTATTTAGAACATAAACTGAGTGACCTAACAAGTTAGACCTTTTTAATGAAACATGAACTGAATAATATAACAGATTTGACACTTGTCCCGAAAAATTAACCAACAGAAGACTTAAAACTTGAGGAATAATATATAACAGGTCAAACACAGAACTTGAAACAACAATCATTAAACTTCATATAGAAATACCTGTTTAATAACCTTTGATGTTGCTAAATCCTGGTCAGTGAATACATTCACCGGTTGTTTCCCCCATTGATTTGTTGAATACCTCTAGCAGCTATATAATAGTTTCATGCTTTTCGTCTCCAATTAAAGCACAACCAAACCTTGCATTTCTCCAATGATTGTCTATCCCAAAAATTGGAGCACAAATGATATTATACTTGTTTGTACGGTAAGTAGTGTGAAAAATTACAACATCACCACAGAGCATGTAAATCTTCTTTCATCATCGAGTCCCTCCAAAAGAGTGCAAACAGTTTTCCTTCATCATCCAACTTGACTCTGAAAAGGCATTCTTTCTCGGAACTAGCAATCTGATAAATTCATCTATGACATTCTGAGCATCCCCCTTATATAGTATCCATTCTATACATGGTCACATAGTTTATGTGATTTCTCATTGTATGCCCTACATTTTCTTCTCCTTGTACATCACATACTAAATACTTGTAACTTGCTGCTGGTTTGAGACTTGCCTTTTCCATAGCTTCAATTGCTCTTACTTTCTCATTTTCAATTATCCTTTCACTACGCTGCAAGTACTTCCATTCAGATCTTATGCACTCATGGTTATGCTCAATGAAGTGGTGCTTGATTTCGTAGAACTTTTCATCAACAAGCTTGATCATGATATGATCTTTGCATCCCATTCTTATCACTGGAAACTCCTTTGATTTTCTTTCTCTCTTTCTGTCTGGTTGTTGAGTACAGGTGGTTTTAGTTCTTGAAACTGACTTCCCTTCACATGAGCATGTAAAATAATTTTCCCTAATCACTCCCTAGTTTGTCTGTCTCGTTGTTGACTTCCTTACACAAAATCCAAGCGCAGTTGCATGTGCTCGATACTATTATTCAAGATTTTCCTAAGTTCTTGCTCTTACTCCCTGTAAACACTCCCTTTCATCTATCTCCAACAGGTTAGGAAAAGCATGTGGCAGATCTGTTAGTAAAATCATAGATCACTCAATTTTTTATTATAAAATCATAGACCAATTTAATGAGGTAATATTCAGTAACAGTTGATATCAAGTATACAAGCATCAAACAATTTTTTTTTATCAAACATCAATCTATATAATAACAACATCACATACCAGTTTATGCAGGACACGTTATGATTCAAAACTCCAAGAGTGGTCACCCATGCCATCACTGAGCATCCAATGCCATCAGGGGGCATAAGCAAATCACTCATTATGTTTTTAACATCACACACCAGTTCTATCAGCGAATACCAGTAACAATTGACATCATATATACAAGGATCAAATACTTCCATTAAAACATCAATCTCTATATTAGCAACATCATACAACAATTTATTCAAGTCACATTCTGATACAAAATGACAACAATTGGCATTAGCTATATACTGGTACAGAGCATCAACTATAAACATTAAAACATTTGCAAGCAATACCCGCTGAAAGATCACTCGTATCTATTGTATTGTTTCAGAGTTTTTACTACTGATTTTGAAATTAAAGAAGCAGCTTAAATCATTTATATAAGAAAATTCCGATAGTGAAAACTTACCTTTTACAGAATTTTGTTCGATTTCAGTGTTTGTATCATTCACCACATCAATTTGTTGTTCAATGTTCAAAATGCATGTTGATGAATCTTCGGTTTTGCTTTCATGTTCTTCGCACATCATTTGATCTACTAATCTGCAAAATCTGTAAAAGTCACAAAAATTGATTGAAGAATTTGAAAAACTGATTCAATTTTGTAGAGTTGAATCACGAACATAGTTGTTTGTTGATTGACGTTGTTCATCTCGTTTTGTTCCTGATCGTAGATTTTGAGCATTAAATCTACAAAGGTTTTACAGCGATGGATTGAAAAGTTTCTGATATGTTGAAACTTTGATGAAGATTGGAAGCGTGCTTTTCGTGTTGCACCTCCTTCAAACGCGAGTTTCTTTTCCTGCTTTTCGTTATTTGCAGGTTAGTCATCCGATTTTTTGTACTATTTTGTTTTGCACCGAGTATGAAATATTTTTAATATGACCCCCGAAAATGGTTTGCCTTTTGCCTTAAATTATAGTTAGTCCTGTCTTACGGTAAGACGGTCTTGTAGGAGACGGACTCTTGCAAGTTTCATTGATGTGTTAAATAAATTAATGTAATTTTGACCAAATATTTTTTATTTACACAAAGGTAATAACATAATCATCTAATTCTTGTTTTATTTATCATGTATATTTTCTAAAATAAAATTTCACAAATTTTAAATATACATAGCTAAATGTATAATAATAATAATAAATATTGAATAGTGAAAAAGGGTGACAAAGGAAGTACACACTTTCTTGATTATAGAAAATTATATGGTATCTCTGGAGTACCATAAGTATCGTATCTCTAAGAATATTTTGTGCATTTCATATTGTAAGGAGAGGTGCATTATGTTATGTGAGATTGTGCGCAATCATAATTTGATTGTGATTACTGCATAAATATAGTATGCACAAATAATAATATAGAAATCACATTTTACATGTATACAATATACCGTATCCCATGGGTCTAAGAATTGCATGATTAAAGTCCCAAATATGTAACCAAGTATTTAAATGAACAACATTTAGTTGCACCTTCCCTCACTCTCGTAGTATGTGTTGTTCCATTGCCAAGCGTAACATTTAACATTTTTAAAACAAGAAGTAGGCAAACTACTTTAGCAGGAACCAAGATCCTGAAAACCACAAAACCCAAACTAAAATCTTTGTACATTTTGCGGTCAACAACATGACATTCTAAAATCATTCACCTAATAAAATTAACAACTAAAGGCCCTTTAATGGCCTGCAAAATACAAGCATCAAAAGTCCAACCAAAGCTTACCAAATCAGCCAGCATTGTAAGCCCCCATAGAACTAATCAAACTGCTCCATGCAATATTCTAGACAAGCCCTCGTGTCGACATTAATATTTTATCAGTGTGACATTAGTAAACTACAACGCTCATAAATCTATACGGAGCAAAGCGTAACGGTTCATGTTATTACGGGATAGTTAAACTTTCAAATCGTAAACTAGTTTTCTTACATGCTCGATCCCTCGATCTAATCTAAAGGTACACCTTAAAGTGTCAAAAGTTTATTATTTATGTAGAAAATAATTTTCCAATGACTTTATACATTTGATTGATAGGTTTAAATAGAGTACAAAGTATGAATAAAAAGAGTTTTACTATACTCTAATACCTATCTATATGGCAGAATAGTCAAATTGTATTTTCTATCCGATCCTCTATCCTAACACCCCCCTCAAGCGAAACGTCGGATGTTCCCAGACGCAAAGTTTGGAATGAAAGAACTCAAACAGAGGACGAAGGAGTCATTTGGTGAAAATTTCAGTGACCTGCAGCGAAGAAGGCACATGACTGATACAAATCTTGCCGGAGGCAACCTATTCCCTTATAAAATGATAGTCGATGTCTATGTGTTTGACCCGCTTATGAGCAACAGGATTCTGCGCCAAAAAGATAGCATTGTTTTTGTCACACAACAATAAAAGAGCACGAGACAGCTGAAAGCGAAGATCACGAAGAAGATGGGAGAGCCAGACAACTTTAGCAACAGTGTTAGCCAAAGCTCGATACTCAGACTCTTAACAGGAATGAGAAACTGTGGGCTGCTTCTACGCGCTCCAGGAAACCAAATTTCTACCAAGAAATATGGCATACCCATATGTTGATCTTCAAGTCTTAAGACAATGCGTCCAGTCAGTATTGGAGTATACCAAAACCTCGGAGGAGAAACAAACCGAAGAGAGAGACCAAAGTGCAGAGTACCACGAACATACCGAAGAATGCAAGTGATAGCTGCAAAATGATCATCACGAGGGCCCTGAAGATACTAACTGACGAAGTTACTAGCAAATGCGAGGTATAGTCTAGTGATCATAAGATATTGTAGAGCACCAACCAAGGAGCGATAAAGAGTGGGATTGGCAAACTTCCCACTGTAGTCACTATGAAGCTGAGAGTGAAGAACAAATGGGGGTAGAATCAGGAACAAAATCTGTCATCCCAGCACGACGAATAATTTTGCGAGCATACTTGGCTTTCCCTAAAAATAAGCTAGCAGAAGTAGGATCAAAATCCTTAATTGTGAACTCCTGATGCACGTGAGTAATAAAATGATGAATAGTGGACGAGTCATTACATTTGAGGATAATGTCATCGACATACACTAAGAAATACAACAAGGTAATGCCCTGAGAGAAAACGAATAGAGAGGTATCAATGGTGCTACAAAGAAACTCAAGTTGTCAAAGATAAGTGCTGAACAACAAGAACCTTGCTCGAGGTGCCTGATTGAGCCCATAGATGACGTAACTAGGATGAGCAGGATCCTTATATCAAACCAGCATTGCCATGTTGACCGGATCATCAAGAACACCATTAAGAAAGGTATTCTTGACATCAAGCTAATGAAGAGGTCATCGACGCATGGTAGCAATGGCAAGAACAATACGAATCGTAGAGGTTTTAATAACAAGGCTGAAGGTATGGTCAAAATTGAATCTCGGTATTTGAGAGAAATCATGAGTAACAAGACGTGTTTTGTAACGATCAATGCTTCCATCAGGGAGATACTTGAGATTATATAACCATTTATAACCAACCACATTCACACACGAGGGTCGGGCACTAAATCCCAAGTATACTGGTGGTGAAAAGTATCCATTTCCTCATCCATGGAAGAAACCCATTGCAGATCTTGAAGAGTGGCATGATAGTTACGAGGCTCAGACTGGGAGACCAAAGCAGCATGAAGACCAGTAACCACATAATCCGAAATGGAACAGGACCGGCGAGAGCCATCCATAGTTATAGTAGTTGTACGATGGGCACGAGTCGGAGCTGGATCATGAGAATCATCAAAAGAGTTCAATCTTGGTGAGGGAGTCTAAGTTGGGGAGGCGACATCAATAGTCAAAGAATCTGAAATGACTGGAGCACGTGTATGCAGACTCGAAGGACCAACATTAGAGAAAATATGACAAGGTGACTAAGAAGGTGATAACTCATCTGATGTAGTATCGGGGGAGTCAAGATCCAGAACATAGTGATATCCAAAGAAGTGAAATTCGTACCAGAGGCACCATCAGCGGCAAAGGGATAATGTAGTTTGTCAAATCGAGCATGACTTGTGATGTAGACATGACCACTTGAGGGATCAAGATAGTGGAAACCCTTATACTGAGATCCGTTGCCAAGAAAGATGCACGAAAGACTCCGAGGGGCTAATTTTTGCACCACATAAGGCTGGGTAAAAGGATATACTCGACAACCAAAAGGATGGAAGTTAGAGTAAATAGGTATATCAAAAATAAAACCATAAGCACTGGTGTCGGAAGGTGGTTAATAGTGTACAGTGGCGAAGAGTATAATACTCTTTTTTTAACAACCACACACATATGTATATTAAAAAAGTAATTTTCAATTTTTCATTGTTTCTTCTACGTATCCTCCTAGAGCCATTTATTTATATTACTCTTTTATTAACAACCACAAATACATTAAGGACCATAAAAAGCATTAGAAAGAGTCATACCCAAAGTATTTGCTACATTATGTTCATAACTAATTAGATTATGACATAACTTGATACATTTAGATGAAGTAAAAAAGGATTAATATGTAGAATCTGGTCTATTTATCCTTTGATCTCCCATGTAATTGATTTTGGTTTGTCTAATGATGTTGCAAGTGTTGATGAGTTAGTGTAAATCAACATTGTTGAAAATTGTCTTCTCATTAATGCTTGAATTGCTTGAAAGCATGCTTCTACTTCTTCTTGTAGGGGTGATATGACCGCAAATAAATCTTAACATGTTTGAGTTTGTAAGACTTGAGAGTTCAAGTTATATGAGCAGTAAAGATGTAGACGAATAGAATCATGATAAGAAAAAAATACTCTTTCTGATAGTTTTTGTAAATATCCCAATTCATATTTTGTTCTTTGTATCCCTTTGTACTCACTATATATATATATATATATATATTTATGTATGTGTGTTTATATATATATACACACACACATACACACTCACTCTGTCCCAGGTTAAACTGCAATTGAAATATTCATTTAGTCAAAATTGACTCATTTAAACTATAAAATTCTATTAATATATAAGTAAGGATATTATCATGTGGCATATTTTTAGATACATCTTAATGTGTATTTTCATAATACTAATTTTTTATAATTTTTAATTGTACATAGTTAAAGATATTAATGGTTAAACATTTTTTGAGTCAACTGTCAAAAGTTAAATGTGCAGCTTAACCTGGAACAGAGAGAGTATAGAAAGCCAAGGCTTAGTTATGAGTGTTCTTATAGAGAAAGTCAAGTAAGGGTTGACCTTTGATTATTTAAAGTCAAATCTTACTCATTTGTGTTTATATATAGAAAGTCAAGTAAGGGATGAACATTGATTAGTTAAAAGAAAAGTGCATATATAACCCTATATAATTCACTTAAGTGCATATATAACATTCTGTAATTGAAAGTGCTAATATAACTCTATATAATAAGTGAAAGTGCAAATACAACCCTTTCCGACAATATTTGCCAGAATTTTGCGAAAAGAGATTTTTTCCTTTTTAAAAATAAAAACAAGGAAATGACATTATTACCCTTAGCATCATTAATACCCAAACATCGTTGCCGGATTGCCGCTGGCGGACAACTGCTATACCGCTGCTATAATAGGCAGGGTTATATCAGCACATTATGAAAAGTGATAGGGTTAAATATGTACATTTTTTAAAAACTTATAGGGTTATATCAGCACATTTGTAAAAAATGTAGGGTAATATCAGCACATACTATAAAAATAAAGTATCATATTAGTGCAAAATAAACGCCAACCACACACAACTGCCTTTTCAACCTCTTATACCGATTGTCGATGTTCCAAAGTGTAATTGTAGTAGTTAAGAAATAGCTTTGGCGAGGTCGACGCACCAGACAATGAAGTGGAGGTGTGGGAACCTTTCAAAAATGGTATCTTCTTAAAAAATTCCTTTAATT
>JAULKM010058973.1:0-12414 GCA_032355605.1 Rubia tinctorum
CTCAAACTAACTATGTGGTTTCGATATTGCCTTCTCTTCATACTGGCATAGAAAAGTTTAGTGGGTCGATCACCTTCGTTCAGCCATTTTTCCTTAGACTTCTGTTGCAAGAACATAAACTCCGCCTCTACTTAATCTCGAAGCGATAGCTGATAAATTTTTGACTTTGCAAGCTTAAGATCTTGAAATGTAAAAATCTTATTTTTGCAAACTATAGATCTTGTGCAAAGGAAGATATGCCTACAAAAACAGCGGAACAAGCAAGCAAGATATCTTGCAGTTTGCATAACACAAGTTTCTGAGTTCCCAAGTTATACATCTTGGGACTCTGCGAATTCAAATGAGCAAGCTATATATCTTTCAAAAAGGCATATATGCCCATAAACGCGGCATATACAAGCAATAGATCTTGCAAGTTCGCATAATAAACCGTAGGAAATAAGCAAGCGGGATTTAGAAGCAACAAGAACTAACTATAAACCATACAACTTCAAATGGTGAAAATTCAAAAGCTAATACACAAGTAATAGAATCATAAATCAAACAAGCAAGAGGAATTGCAAAAAGCACAACACTGGGTAGATAACAAAAAAATAGAATTACGAGACAATTTTAAATATTGCTTCGATCATTCCAAAAAGAAAAATGATACATCGAAAATGAAACACAAAGAAACAAAATCCATTGACATCTAGATGCATGAGATGACCCAAAAGACAAATAAATGCCATGGTGACGAGGTGGCTCAGCTTCACGATAAGACTGCTTAGCCTCGCGACAAAATCGCTCAGCCTCGCACGTATCTTCTAACATATTTTCATACCACCATTTCATGTACAAATAGGTGGGATGTCATGTCACAACTCTTCATTCCAAGTGATCAAGATGGTAGGCAAAATATGCCCCGAAATCGGTTACATGGCCAAATTCTCAACTGTATCCTGATAATCCTTATTTGTAGCCATCAACATTTTCACTTTGTCTTCTAATTGACGAATGTGAGACCTAACAGCTTCAGAAAAATTAATCCATTACCCATCAATGATTATAGATAGGTCCCCACGACCAGTACAACTGCAAGATGATGATGGAATGGCTTGAAGCTTATCCTTGTATTGAACACAGTCTTGTTCAAGTTGATGGACACAAGAGTCGAGACGACTGCACTCAGTGCGAAGCTCTTCATTCTCACTTCAAATATGAGTGTTTATGGAAAATTGCTCATCAAACCTACTCTGCCACCCAGCTAAAGAATAAGGTTGTTTTGTTCAGCACAAAACTCTTTCAGCTCGCGGACAAAATCTTGAGCATCCTTTAAAGTCTTCATCCATCCAACTTCAAGGTCATGAATACCAAGTAACATATACTTTAGGTGAATACCTAAACATACCGCCCATTCATAAACGCAAGGAAGAAGAGGGAGCAAACGCATATATACACCAATAAATTCAAGATTGACTAGGCTATGAACTATATCTTTGTCAAAAGATTCAATGTTGTAGCCCTCAGGTACAAACCAGCTACAATGACATGTCGTAAAAGGAGTTTAAGGCGATGATGATGAGGGGAGTTTCCTTCCAAGACATAAAGGAATGTATTTCATAGAGGATAAGCTATCAGCACAAATAAGCTTAACATACTCCCTAGATAGAGACTGAGTAGCTTCGCCAAGCTTAATCGGACAAAAGGAATGAGAAGACATAACCCTAGGATGTTCATATATATATATATGGATATTACATCCCAAACATTCAAAGTGTTTCAAAAATTTATGGTCAGCCAGAATATCAAACCGTCTCCTTTGGTGAACTCAGCAACCCGCTCGCTGACAAGCTGGCGACACTCACCAAACTTGTTTTCAAAAATAAATTAAAACATAATGGTTAAACATCATAGTAAAGAAACACCAATTTAAATAACAACATAACTCTTGAAGAACATACCACACCCATTGTCTCGTGAAGTGATAGTTTAGACAAGGTGGTAGGAACGGTACCTTTTATTATCAAATCCCGGCTTCAGGGTAGAAGTTTTGGGTGAGAGTGGCCAATTCGCTCTTTTTTTTATGGGGAGGCTTTGAAGTATTCAAAGATCCACCAGTTCAATCCTTTCTTCTTCTCATGTTTGAGGTTTCATTGGTGTTGCAAGCAATGACCTCCCTACATTCTATAACTATAACCTCAAAGGTTGTGGGTTGCGGGTTATCTTCAACAACATTCTAAAGGGAGACAACAGTTGTAGAGTTGTCATTTGTTTCAGTGGTTGTAGCTTCGGACTCCTGAACTTTGTCATCAGAAAGAAAGTTTCTTTGAATGGGGCGCTTGGACAAATCCATATATACAGTTTAGCATACGAAATAAGTCATACGAACACACAAACAAGGGAAATAACAATGATAAGAAAGAAATGAATTAGAAAAAGAAGAAATGACAAAATAGCGATAAACAAACACCTTCACTCAGGGAGTCAGCATGTCGAAGACACATCGAATGATGGCTGAGTTTTACTATGACTTCGAACTCAGCATTAAGGTAATCACTGGCCTTAGGAAGTTTAGACTTAGGAACATTATAGTTCCAGATTGAAAAAAAAACTTGCTAGTTTTCACTACTGAGATTTAGAAAGAAATTTTTTTTACGCCATACACAACAATTATTTGGAAATCCACTGATGAACTCGACAGATGGAATGACAGGATAGAGGGAGAATTCATCAGAGGAGTTTTTTTTACTTTGCGAAGCTGATAAAGACTACAGAATAAGTTAATTGAAAAAGAGACTTCGGCCACCTCGCACACATGAGGGAAGATAACAATAATTGAAATAGCTTTGGTGTGGAGTTGGGACAATGAAGCCCGATAATGTGAGAGTAATTATAGCACGCGCTTGGCCAAAGGAAAGTTAAGTCTAAACTTCAAATAGTCTAGGTAGCAAGAGATAAAGCCAAGAGGAGGTGGGCGAACACTCTCAGAAGTTTCAGGAGCCCTAAGATCGTACGAAGACAAAAAGGGATAACTATGGGTTAAGCTCTCTAAGTAGTAGTCGAAAATATTTCTACTAACAGTAGACGATTCAGTGAGGTGGTCGGAATCTTCCCCAAAATTGATATCAACAACCACTTCTTTTATAGAAGTTTCGGCAACATTAGAAGTCAACATTGAGGCAGAGACAATTCCTAAGTGCCAGGAGAATACTCTATCAATTACGAGCACACAAGGGAAATTCTGGTGAAACTCAAAACAAAAACACAGATAAAAGACTGGAAAGACAAACAAGGGAATCCTACAGCAAGATGGAAATCTGAGAATTACTAAAGAAGGAATACCCAGTAAACCCAAAAGTACGACCCCGCGAGTGCGGATTGCGGATCATCAGGGGAAAAAGGGGAGACAAAAGAGGAAAGATGGGTGACAGTGGAATAATGGGGGGAAGAGTGTTAGACTAGAAGAGAAGTTAGGAAGATTCCTTCTCAAGTTAGGAAAAATAAACTAAGGCAAGGCAAGAGCCAAAAAATAAACTAAGGGAGGAAAAATAAACCCTAACTATACATACTTAGGCCCAAAATGTCAAAGAAAATGGCCCTTTAATAACGTTCTTCAATAGAACAGCATGTGATTGATGCCCATTAAAGGCACTGCCTTTAAACAAATTGAAACCGTCTTTAAAATGAAATGTGTGACTTGGGAAAGAGTTCCAGATTCGTAATTTCCTTCGGATACTAATGAAAGGTGGTTCCTCAACAACCATGTTTTATTGCATGTCTTTAATCAAGGGTTTTCTACTAGTGTGTGATGTATATGAAGCGACACATCGAGCTAGGCAACAATTTTAAAGCTTAATATTAATTTCTTGTTTCCATACAAAAGATATTGTTATGCTTTCGATTAACTTTATGTCAAGTTAATGTTGGATTACCGATGTCAGCTCGTGTTTCTTAGGACATACTGTCGCTGCTCAAACCTTACAACCAAAGTCGTTTATAATAATGGCGGTCTCTGTTGAACTGAGATCGACATGACACACAACCGACATCGACCAAACTAAATGACATCATTTACTATTCTACATGCACCATTATGAGAGGATTATATCTCGTCTTTGTCGACCCCCTCCGTATATGGCTGATATCAGTAAAATAAAAAACCACTCTCGATTACACCGACTTCAGCAACATATTGATAATTCTTATGTAAAAGGCAACATCTAAAACATATCATAGTTTCTATTGATTTAATCGACGGTGGATATTTGCTACCGAAGATGGCATCCCCAAACCACCAAAATCGATCACCATTCAGAGCCGGTGTTAGTTAAACTTTTGCCCCTATTAAAAACAAGAGGTAATAACTTTTTTTACCTCATTTCGGAATCGAGATAAAAAAAATAGACTTTTTACTGCTACTCTTTTTACATCAATTTTTCAGGGTTATAAAATTGAGGTAAAAAACCCCGAATAATTGAGGTAAAAGTTATTATTTGTTTTAGTGCATGGCAACAAAATAACAGTGAAAATCCCTTTCAACACACTGAAAAGCACATCAATTCACTGATTTAACACAAACCAACGTTTTCCATAACTACAAAAAGGGATAGGATGGGGAAGAATTGGATGCTGGAATAGTGGTATCAGAAGGGAGTAGGAGGAAGCTATGATGCACGGGGACAAGACATAGACCGCTGAACCGGTAAGGGGGCGCCTTGGGTACAGATACTAGGGTGGGGACACGGTGGGGATGGCCTCAAATGTCCCCAGCTCGCCGGATATCGACTCTGACTCATTTGCTGCTAACTTCCATCAAAATATTTGTCAATGGACCGGTGCTGTGTGTGTCTCACAACTTCCTGTCTATTGGGTTCTTCTTCATTTCTCCTTTGGGTTAAAATTATCAATATTTTTATTATTATATTTTGTCCATACCCTTGTCGTACATTTGTAATTTTTTAGTTTTGCTGTTTCCCGTCTTTGCCCCCGTACCCGTTTAGCTACCCGCCCCAGCTCGGTGCAGGATAAGGAATAAGGAGGAAGGAGGAATGGAGACTAAGACCATGTGCAGTGGTAAAACCACTCCCAAACCATTCTTGTGGTTTCAGTTAATTAAATAATCAATCTCTCTCCTCCACCTCATCAATTCAAACCACAACTAAAACATTCCATTTTTTCTCCGCAATGCTAGAAACCACTCCCAAACCACTCCATGGACCCACTTGATTCTCTCTATGCTACTCATTAATTCTACGTTTAATAATTAATTTAAATACATTAGTTTACTAAAAATAAATTGAAAAGTAAAATATAATAATTCACCTATAATTATTGAATTGGATTTTATTTTATTTTATTTTTTCAAATTTCATTTCCAAAATTAATTTTAATTTTTAAAATTTATTTTATGAACCATAATTAAACAAAAGAAACACACATATATTTTTGAAAAGAATGTAATTTTGATTTTTTAAAAAGATCCAAAATTTAATTTCAATTTTTTAACAAAAATAAGAATTTTTAAAGAAAAATTTCAAATTTTCTATAATTTTTTTTTCCAGATTTTTCCAAAAAATTCAGATTTTAGAAAAATAAAAGTTGGGAGCAGATTTCTTTTGTTGGGAAAAGCAAAAAGAAAGAAATGGGACGGTAGACCCTGACACAATTTCTACTTCTTGCAGAATGGGACGGTTTCCTTTGCAGGAACCGGGCCCACGGGTTTTATTAACCCAAACCCATTTCAGTCCCCTACTGTGGGTATTAATTGTCCCTATTTGGTTCCCATTTTTAATTCAACTCACGCTAAAACCCTCACTGCACATGCTTAATAATGGGGTTTTGGGTTCGAGTTTCCTTTTGAAAAATAAACTCCCCCTTTCCACAAAAATGTGGCACAATATTTCAATTCAAACTGCACCCTTAATTTTTCATGATTTTCAAAAATTATACTAAACTGTTCATATCTCCAATTACAGATAATAATGCTACAAAAAAGTTGATGAGAAAAGTGTATTTATGACCATGCCTTAGTGAAATAATTGTCAATATTACTTTCCAATATTCGAATATGCCAATATAACACTATATAGTTAGTGAAAGTGCAAAACTAACCATTCTGACAAATTTTAGCCAGAATTATGTGAAATTGCTATTTTATCCCAATAAAAAATATAAAAAATATTTAAAATGTGAAATAACTGTAATACCCTTAACCTTAATGTTCTTCTTTTCTTCTTTTCTCCTTCATTTCTCCCCTCTTCCTTCTCCACTGTATCTTTGTTCTAGGAGATGTCAAAGCCCCCGTCCCTCCTTTATTAGTCTCACTCAAATTATTCACAACTTGGTAAAATTAAATCCATACAATATATTACCTTTTCAATGGACAATATTATGTCTATCGTCAATGACTTGTCAATTTTGGGTCTAAGATAAGTAATGGAGTTCTAAGAATACTCCTGGGGCCCGAAACACAGCGTCTCTGTCACGCTTTAGGGCTGCTCCACCGCGTAGAAGAGAATTTCGGCAACACCCCGACCGTCATGTGATTTCATTGGATAACCTAGTTTTGAACCCGGACTTGTACCCATTTGTTCTCCACCACCCATCAACGTTCTGTTCAAGCTGATATGCATCAGCTTTGATTTGAAGCTTATTTGCGTAGGCGTTGATTTGACATTTGGAAGCGCACCAAGTGGTTAGGGTTTCAAGATTTGGAGTTGGTGGTGGTGGGTTGCGGGATGAGGGTGACACTAGGCTTCGTGGTGGTGGTCAGAGGGAGGAGAGAGGAGATAGTGGCACTGTGGGGCTGGTGGTGGTAGAGTTGGGGGTTGGAGTGAGTGGAGTTGGGGGTGGTGGTGGTGGTGGTCGGGTGGAGGCAGGGCCATGGTGTGCCGGAAGGGGGGGTGGTGGTGGTTTGAGGGAAAAATTCTCCCAACACTTATATGTTTTAGGTCAAATGGCATTTCAATCATTTTATGCACGTCCAATGTCGGTCAACGCCGGAAATGGTGTTTTAGGGTTATATTGGTATATATCCAAAAGCTAATATTCAAAAAATACTATCTCCGTTTCGGATAAAATGATACAACTTCATTTGGCTCGCTCTTTTATACAAGCTGATGTGGAATAAAATAACTGTGAAAAAATAGGGATATATTGGGGAAGTAGTGGGCCCAATCTACAAGTTATAGAAATTAAAAGGATATTTTGGAAATTTTACAACATATCCTTTGCCATTTTAAGTAAATTTTAAATTGTGTCATTTTTTTTGGGAGTACGAAAAAAGAAATTATGTCATTTTATCTGAGACGGAGGGAGTATATAATTTACGGTCAAATTTTACAAAGTTTGACCTAGAAAAAGTAATTAAAATGCAATTTGATCTGGCACAAAATGATTACTCCCTCTGTCCTAGGAAACTTGCAGAGGGAGAAAGTTTTCCTTTTAATTCTAGAGGTGTGAAATGTCTCATATGCCTCTGTCTTCATCGTTCAACACTCGTCTTCTTCATTTCAAATCGTTGCTTCTCCGTCTCTTTCCGCGTCTTCAACGCTTTGCCCATGGTGGGGAATGGGAGAAACCCTTCTCTCTCCGACAATGCTCCTCTCATTTCTCCCAATGCATCTCTCATCTCCCCCAACGCAACGCTCCTCTCATCTACCTCTGCTCCCCTAACATGTTTGAAACCCTAGGTTTTTAACTTCAAGTCGAGTTTGTAATCTAGGTTTTTTCTGATTTGAAGGGTTGAAACTTTGGGGTTTCCAATTTTCGTTGTTCGATTTGACAAATTTGTTCGATTTTCAAAACCCTAGGTTCGAAAACCTACGGTTTTATCATGAAATTGAGTTTGTAATATTGTTTTTTCCAATTGAATGGGTTAAACCTTTGGGGTTTCCGATTTAACTTGTTCGATTTAACAAAATCCTTCAATTATCAAAACCGTAATCTTAGATTGATACTATTTCAGTGTTATTGACTCTTGAATTGGGTTACATGCATATTTTTTTTCCGATTTAGGTGTTCACTATTTTATGTTGATTTAGGTTTTCTTTTGCGAATCGTTATGTTTTTAGGTGTTTGGAGTCTTGAATCTGTCTTCATCTTTGTTGTTCTTCAAATTTTGAACCCACTCTGCTTTTAATGTTGAATTAATCATGTCTCTTGTTTGATTGTTACACATGAAAAGGTTCAAAAATTAAAATTAAGGTTTCTGGGTGTATGAATGTTGGGATTTTCATGTTAAATGACGAATCCTCGAGTTTTTATAACCTAATTTTCAAGTTTAATGCTCGGCATGCACTTTTATTTTAATATCCGGTCCGATTTTGTTGGTTGTGCTTTCATTTTCAGGGTTTTTGTTAGGTATTTTGTGTTATATGAAAAATTATTCTATTTCTTGACTTGTTCTTTAACTTCAAAGCTCTGCATACCTAGTTCTTGTTAGATTCGTTTCTATTTTTCATTTTAATGCTTTCATTTGTAGTGTTTTTGTGAGGGATTTCGTTTCACATTAAGAATCAACCTGCTTTTTACTTGTTTTATAACATTGATGCTTTGAATGTCCTGTTTAGCTTAGAGCCACCTACGTTTTTTTTGTAACGCCACAGTCAAGAAGTACGAGTATTTCTATTACAATTCTAAAAACTGAACAATAACTATCACAGCGGAAGTACAAAATCTTAATGTAAAACTAATTCATAATCAAATAGAAATCTTCAAATCAACTAAACCTAGCTAAGGAAAATGACTTCGGGCGTCTGTCGCACTTTATTCGTCATGCTCACTCCATACCTAACGTTTAACCTAAAAGGTTTTAGAAAATTGTGGGGTGATCTTTCGCCCGTGAGAGTTCCAAGTTTCAGAATATTTTATGTCGTGTAAATAACAATATGCAACGAACGAAATTACTATAAACACTATGTAATCAAATGAAATGGTCAATAAACATTTAGGATAAAATCATTAATTTATATAAAAAAGCAGACAATATAATCAGAAAAACACTTAATAGTAGCAGTCTTATTGGTCACAGAGTGAACTCATAGTATCAGTATTCAATAACAGAAACAACTTATGGTCACATAGTGGATCTAGAGTCAGTATTCAGTAACAGTAACAACCTATGGTCTCATAGTGAACCCATAGTCAGTATTCAATAACAGTAACAACCTATGGTCATATAGTGAACCCATAGTCAGTATTCAATAATAGTAACAATATATGGTCACTTAGTGAACCCATAGTCTTTATCAGTCCGGTCACATGGGTTACAGAGTGATCCCACGGTATCAGTTGCTAGTAGCAGTGACAACCTATGAGTCACGAAGTGACCTATAGTTAGTATCAGTTCAGTCACATAGGTCACATAGTGATCCCACAATATGCAATACAAAAATAAAATTTCTATAATGGAAAATTCAACCAAGTGAGTAATAAAATAAAATAAATTAAATTAAATGTAATGTAATGACATGTTATAAAATACATTTATTCGTTCAGTACTAAAATTGGTAGAAAAACTTTAAATATGTAAAATCCACAAATAATTGTGGTTATGTGTTTTCATATATATATATATATATAATGAGTACAAAGGGTATACAAAAAAGAATCAGAGATGGAAAATGATATATACAAAACCAATCAGAAAGGGTATTCTGTTCTTAACTTGATTCTAATTCATTTGATATTCTATTAACTCCTTCAAACTAAGTGTGGGACTTGTCGCGACGCAAACCTTGGACCATAGAAACTCAAACTGGGGATAAGGTAAACCCTTTGTAAAGATATCAGCAAGTTGTTGATCAGTAGGAACATAAACAACCTTGAACTTGCTAGAAGACACCATCTCACACACAAAATGATAATCAATATTAATGTACTTGACCCTCTTATGCGAAACCGGATTCTGAGCAAGAAAGAGAGCACTATTATTATCATACAGCAAAATAGGCAGGGCACTAGCAGTCACGCCCAAATCCCGTAGTAAATTCATCAACCAAACTAATTCTGAAGCAGTGTTATCCATAGCCCGGTATTCTGACTCTAAACTAGAACGAGAGACTGTAAGTTGTTTCTTAGAACTCCATGAAACCAGGTTGCCACCAAGAAAAATGGCATAACCATAAGTAGACCTACAAGTCTCAATACAATGAGCCTAATCAATATCAGAATAACCCAAAACCGGCAAAGTGTAAGAATTCTTGGGGAACTGAAGTCCATAGTGCATTGTACCACGGACGTAACGCAGAATTTGAGTGACAGCTTGGTAATTGTCATCAGTAGGAGACTGCATATACTGACTGACTGTATTCACAACATAAGAAATGCGGGGACGCGTAATGGACAAATATTGTAGTGCACCAATCAAAGAGCGGTAAAGAGTGGAATTTTCGAATGGCTTACCGGAAGTGCTGGAAAGCTGTGAAAAAACTTCAAAAGGGATAGTTACCAGCGTCGAGTCTTGCATTTTGGCGTACAATAAAATATCCTTAGCATATCTGGCTTGGCCAAGGGATAAACCATCCAAATTTCACACAACCTACAAGCCCAAAAAATACTATAAGGTGCCAAGATCAGTGATCTTAAACTCTTGATGAACACGAGCAATAAACTACTTGATGAGATGACCATCATTCCCGGTTAGAATAATGTCATCAACATAAAACCAACAAATAAAGTAGAGAGGCACCTTGAGAAAATACAAATAAGGAGGTATCAGCAGAACTGCATACAAAATCCAAGCCAACAAAAAAAGAACTAAATCTTTGAAACAAGCACGTGGAGCTTGTTTCAAACCATAAATGGCCTTGCGCAAACCACAAACATAATCAGGATGCATAGGATCTTTGTAACCAGCAGGCTGCTCTATGTAAACCGGGGAGTCAAGAACACCATTTAAAAATGCATTCTTCACATCAAGCTGTCGTAATGACCAATTACGAGTGATAGCAAGAGACAAAACAGTACGAACAGTAGATGCTTTCACCACCGGACTGAATGTATGATCATAATCGAAACCAGGTAACTGAGAAAAACCTTGAGCAACTAACCTGGCCTTGTGCCGATCGAATGAGCCATCAGACTTGTACTTTAAACGATACACCCATTTAGAGCCAACAACATTGATACGAGGAGGTCGGGGAACCAACTCCCATGTCTGCTGAGCACGCAAGCAGCCATCTCGGAATCCATTGCAGCAACACAGTCTGGATCGTTGACAGCAGAACGATGACTATGAGGCTCAGTATTTGCAAATAAAGCACTCAATAAACTAGATATGTCATAATAAAAAAATCCTTTAACCGTAAAGATCCAGTGCGGGAGCGTGTAGCCATCAGATTCTGGGAAAAAGGACCCGGACGGAGTAGGAGGTGATTGGGATCCTGAGGAGGGCACGGAACCCGAGGAACATGTAGCTGGAGGACGTGGACTCGTCGAGACTGCCGACTGAGCTGGAGGTGTCAGGACATGTGATGTGTTTCGTCGATGTGGAGCCAATGTGGCTGGAGCGTGAAACTGAAATGTGGCGGGGGTGGTCGGAGCGTGGATCAGTGGTGGCTACGTTGTCTGATCTGCTGGTGGCATCGGTTGATGTCGATCATACTGTTGGTCACCCTGTGGCCGACAAACACACTGTTCTGAAGAACCCTGAGATTCAGGTGAAATTTGAAAATTTAAATCCTCCAAAAGAATGGGTGATTCTGGAGGAGTAGATGGCTAAAACACCTCTTATGGAACCGACGAAGGCTCTAAAAAAGTTGAAACATCTAGGGATGATGATTCTGTAATAGTACCAGTACGGGAAGCCCAAAAAATGACTCATCAAAACGACCATGGAGAGTGATATACTCCCTCTTTGTGAGAGGATCAAGACATCGATAACCCTTGAACTGTGAACTGTACCCCAAAAATATACAAGACATACTCCGAGGGGCCAATTTATGCGCAGCATATGACCTCAAATAAGGAAAAACACGGCAACCAAAAAGATGAAAGTTGGAGTAGTCTGGCGTAGTACCGAAAATAATGGAGAGAGAAGACTGACCAGATAAAACCGGAGTGGACAGTCTATTAATGATGTAGACTGCTGTGGAAAAAGCATCATACTAAAATGAATGATGAAGGCGAGAATGATAGAGCATCGACAAACCAGTCTCGGTAATATGACGATGCTTCCTCTATGCACAACCATTTTGTTCCAGAGTGTAAGGACATGAAAGCTGATGATGAATGCCCTTGGACGCAAAATGAGTTCGCATGCGATGATTCACAAACTCGGCTCCACCATCACTCTGCAAAACTTTAATGGTGGTAGAAAACTGATTCTCAACAAAAACTTCAAATTGCATATAAACCTCCACAAAATCAGACTTACGTCGCAGAGGATACAACCAAGTAAACTGAGAGTGATCATCAATAAAAATGACATAA
>JAULKM010058983.1:0-12414 GCA_032355605.1 Rubia tinctorum
TTTTACCTTTTATTATTATAATTAAACTCCGTCTTTCCATAAGTCTATGGAAAGACCGTCTTTCCCAAGACTTTGCCTTTATTGTATTCAATATTTAAAATTTTTTAACTAAATTAATTAATTCACTTTATAACATTTATAGTTTTCCTTATATGACTAAAACTTTAAAATTTTAAATGAACTTTATTTTCAATTTAAATGTAAAACACAAAATGTATATCATAATATTTTAATTAATAATATTGCTCAACGTGTGATGATACTTGCTAATATTTTCTAAATTTAATTTTATCAACCCAAATAGCTAAATTTATGACTGACATAGTACATAATAACGGAGGGAATATATGGTATATTATCTTTTGAATTCATTGTGCTGGAAAACTGTATATGCCCTCCAAACATGCTTGTAAGAGTCAGAAAGACATACACTCATGTGTGTACCCCAGTGGTTGGAACGTTGGTTTGTTTGGTAGAAGAGTCCAGCGTTCGAATCCCGGCAGCGACGGTGTGGGATTTCCTGAGCTATGATTGGGATCCCTTGCGCGCATCAGGAAAGGACACCAACAGGTCCTGATGCTAGGCTACCGTGACTTACCTCTCCACCAAGGCCTGTGATGTCGAGCGGGTGGGGCGCTTTGCGCGAGCGATATCGCATTTTGGTAGAAGAGTCAGAAAGACATCAAAGTTCAAAGAAGCAAAATTACAAAAGCGGAGGGGGTCTGGCTTATAAGGTCAATAAAATTCCACTCTTTTTGTTGGAAGTTCATCCAAACCGAGGTCATAATAAAACTATAGAAAAAGTGCATAAATAACCTATTAAATTTTGTGCAAACATAATTCTGTGAAATTTGAAAGTGTAAAATTAATCTTAAGATTTTGATTATTGAACAATGGTACAGATATATTCAAATTACACTATTCAGGCGTTGACTCAAAGAATTCAGACGTTAACCCAATCTAAAAGGATAAAAATACCACTAGATTTAAAACTAAAAATTTATCGACCATTATACCCCTAGGCAATGCTGCCGGTCAACGTTGGTCGCCGCCGCGAGGTAGATCAGTACTTTTATTAATAAGACAGAGTTAGATATGCACTTTAGTAAAAAAAATAGGGTTAAATTAGCACTCATGTAAAAAATAGAGTCAGATCAGTACTATCATAAAAAACATCTTTTTGAGGAGAGCTCACTCCTTATAAATATGTTTTCATTACAACTTTATAATCTAATGTATGATAAATATATTTATAATTTGTGTATACTTTTTAACTTGATTTTTTTTAAATGTTTCTTGTATTTTCACATCAATCATGCTTATTACATATTTAATAATTCATAATATTTAAAATTTTAATACATTCATATATATATATATATATATATTAAATAGGGTTTAATGCTTTACTAACCCTACCTTCAAGCTAAAAATGCCAGTATAACACCGTAAAATCAGAAAATGTCAAGCTAACCCTATCTTTATGAGAAATTGTGCCAATATAACCTTCCGGTCATATTCCAACGTTGACTAATTTTTTTTACCGTTGACATGATGTAAATAGACTATTCACCTCGGACATTTCAACTAAATTTTTTCCCACTACCAGCCAACACCACCCCCAAACCCTCCGCCACCACCAATGCCTCCGCCTGCCACCGGCCCACCCCAGAACACCACCAACCCACCAATTTTGCTACGCCGCCAAGACCCAACACCAACTTGTCCATACGCCACCGTCACCAACTTGCTCCACTACCGAGACCCAACACTCGCCCCCATCTCACTCTCCCAGTCCAGCACCCATTTCCCTCCTGCCCAGCACCTCCTTTCCTCCCAGACCTACACCGCCCAACCCAAACCCACCACCCGCCACCACCTCACATGCCCATACCCACCACCCATTTCCCCTCCCAGCCCAGACCCACCACCTGACCTTCTCCACCGCCCACCACCCGTTGTTGTGACTTCAATCTGATGATGCGATGAACGCGAAAAGTTGCCCCGCCCAGACTCGCCTCGCCCTAAAAATCAATTGCCGGAAACGCTCGTTGAACAAGAGGGAAGAAAGGGGAGGAATGAGGGGGGGTTGAAGAAAGTGGAACGATTTGCCTCCGGTAGAGGTTATCATCGTAGAGGTTATTAGGGGGTTTTATGTCTTTTTTTCCTTTTTTTCTTTTTCTTTTTTAATCTAGGGATAAAATAGTTATTTCCTTAATTTCCAACCAAAATTCTCATTGACAATCAAAGTCAGCATATCTCGGGGTGATATTGGCACATACTTCATAAAGTTAGATTTAGTTTGACACTTTAAGATTTTACCGAATTATATTAGCACTTTCAACCTAAAGTCATGGTTATTTTGACACTTTACTCAATTAAAATTACATTCACTGTTCTTTAAATTTAAAACCATTCTTTATAAGTTTGGCTTTCTTCTTTGTGTTTTTGTGATCTTGCCTTCATCATTGCATGTTGTGGAGAGAGGAACAGAGAATGAACAAATTGCATGAATAATTTTGTGAAGCAGGGTGTATCTTAATTGGATGGTTTTCATGGCGCCTACACAGAAGAAGGGTGAAGTCCACTTAAGAAAATGAATGGACCATCACTTGTTGAAGTCGTTTCACATCTGGACCACTCTTTCTAAGAAATGAGAAACCAAACTTAATAAATGAGAAAGTACGAAAAAGATCCTGCCAGATCTAGTCATGCAGAAATTACATGATAGAACCAAATTCAACGGTGCTTAAATATGGGTTGAAAAATTTAACTGTAACCCATAAATATCAAAATGAAGGGAATACACTTTCTATCTTTTCATAAACATTCTCTTAATTATTAGTAATTTTCAATTTTCTATATTACATTTTTTTATTTTCAATAGCTCTAATTTTACATATATATCCCATAAATATCAAAATGAAGGGAATACACTTTCAATCTTTTCATAAATATTCTCTTAATTATTAGTCATTTTCAATTTTCTATATTACATATTTTTTATTTTCAATATCTCTAATTTTACATACATATATATAAGTATAAAGGTTTGATATTAAATATTGTTACGGTGAGGTACCTTTAAATGACGGTAGCAACTCCAACCGGCAATTCGCTCGTCATAGAAAAATTAGACACTCGGATGCTCATCATGCCCTTCTCAATGCAATGATAGATCATTTGTGGGAGACATCGGGAAACAATGAGAAGTGATATTTGGAACAATTGTTGTTTGTATTTTTATTTTCTTGAAATGTTGTGTTGTTTTATTTTTCATTTTTTTAATGATGTATTTGTTGTTCGTGTTTCCATTAGAAGTTGTATTTTATTTCTTGAAGTGTTGTATCATTAATTATCAAGAGTGATTTTAAGTGTTTTATCAATGAAAATATTTATTTTTAATTATTTTTATATGGATTAGTAAATTAAAATTTTGAGCTAAATTATGATTGAGATAAGTTTATGATATACTAAATATTTTTAAAAAAATTTAAAAATTAATTTTATAAATAAAAGTGAAGGAATATTATTTTTAGAGGAAAATATAGAGTAAACCATTGGAGTAAATACACTGTAGGAACTGTAAAAAAACTATTGTAGCAATTGAAAGATAGAGAAAACAATTGGAGTTGTTCTAAGGATATCACGGATTGGATCCGGGTTAAAAGCCCTGATGTTTGAGTTAGTACTGAGTAATTGTGTGTAATTTCTTTGGTTGTTAGATCTTACTTACCTTGTTTCAATAATCCTTCATCTTTTTATAGGCATTCTCACCCTATATTGTTGGAGTGTCGTCTGACATGCAAGACGTGCTAATCGTGACTATCATGGTGGTTGTATGGCTTTTCCGAGCGCATGTGTCGTGGGTCACGCTCTTTCGATCGTGAGCTAAGTGGTAGCCACTTGTTTGGACATGATCAGATATTTATCTGTGAGGATAACGTACATTGTGTGAAGTGACATTGTTGATTATTGGTTGATCTTCGCTCATACAAACACTCTTTTATGCCCTGTGTGGGTTGGACATACTATTTGGGCTGTATATATACCATAAACCCCCTAATCACAAAGTATTGAGGGATATATCAGTAGGTGCCGTGAGTCCAGCATTTAATGATATTCTCCCATATGTTGTGTATTAGAACGAGACAATGATTGGAAATGTCACTAGTGTAGAAATCTCTATTAAAACGACAATCAAAGGCAGTTCTTTTTATTTTTTGAGAAACTGCCTTCGTGAGTAGGTTCCAAGTTTGGAACTACTCTTCCAAGGCATACTTTCATTTTAAAGGAGGCTCTAAACTAATTAAAGGAGATTCCACTTTTAATGGAATTCAATTGAAGACGGTGGTTGTAGATTCGCCCTAAATGGGTTGCCTTTGTTGGGTTATTTGGCCCACTATATAAATAAAAACAAAGCTTTTTAGGTTTTCCCCCCATAGTTTTTTTCCAGAAACCAACTCTCATTCTCAGAGCCTCTACCATCGACCTCCACCCATCTTCGATCCTTTCACTTTGTTTCTGAACAAATGCTCTTCGTCGCCTCCGTTAATTAGGGTCTGGCGTTGTCCAGTTTTTTTAGAATCTCATGAATAAGTTCCGAATTTGGAACTGAATTTGGACCCTAATTTGGGACCCTAATTCAACCGCCTTTAATCATTATATACGATTAAAGGTGGAGACAGAGAAGGCACATTTATGCTTACGTGGTAAAACCACCTTTAATCACCCCTCTTTCCACTAGTGTGTTCGTCCGTCCACCACGGATGTAATGTGATGTCCTGAGATCTTTGTGGATAATTATGTTCGCCATGACATGTTTAGATAATGTGATTGTAGAAGGGTAGGTAGTTGGAGAGCTTTCCACGTAAGCATGGTAATCATTATGGTGAGTCTCATTTTAAAACAAATTCACTTTGGTTGTATAATTTTGATTGATTGACAATTGTGTTGGTTGAGTGCCTCGAGAAACAGGATATGGAATTACTCCTTATAAATAGGTATTGGAGTCGAGCGCATTTCCATATTTCTTCTGTGTTTTCTCTAGATTTTTAATTGTGGAGCTTCGGGTTTGGCTACTTTTCCTAGAATTTGGATCTCATTCTTCACGGTAGTTATTAGAGCCTCTGTGAGATTTTTCCAATCCTAGCAAGTTGTATGTGTAGTCTTGTGAACATTTATGTGATGTCTTCGTAGTTAGCCTTGTAGTGATATTTTGGAGACAACCAATGTTTGTATGTATCGTCAATCGGCGCTGGTTGAAACGATGCTCTCCTGGGTAAGGAAATAGTGGTAGGGTTTAGTAGTTTTCCTGCTGATATTATAGTTGGTGTTGGATGAGGCCCTCGTATTCAAGAAAGTTCTATCTTTTAGTTGAACGGTGGTCCGGGAACCCCCCTTCAATTTTTTACGTTGTCTACTGCTTCATGTTCAAAGAGATGGGAAAGCCTAGCCTTTCCATTTTGGCGCCTGCTATTCCCTATCACGAGACTGGTATTAGCCATGGCCTCTAGTGATATTTCAAGATAATTGTGCAAAGAGTGATGGTCAGCGAGCAACTAAACATGATAGTAAGTTAGTAGATTCTATGAGATGACGTAAGCAGGATTCGGTGTAACCCAGGCATGATAAGTTTGATGGTGGTCTTTCGGAGAGGCCGGAGGGTCGGCGAAGAAGCGTTGACGTTCTCGTCACAGCCGTTCTGGTAGATTCAAGGGTTAAGGTGCAGCTTGGCTATCCCGCTTTTTACTATCTAACCCTGGCCGAGCATATTTCAGTGGTTGATGATATATGATGTTCTTCATTGATGATTGCGTAACCGAACATTATGTTCATGCGGTGGTTGTTCAGACCTACAATTGGAGCACATATGAGGTTGTACTTGTTGGTGTGATATGTTGTATAAAATATCATGATGTTTCCATATATGTTTTAGTCCTCAGCAATCATAGAATGTCGCCAAAAAAGTTCACACGGTTTCTCATCTTCACTGTTCAGTTTCACCATGAAAAAAGGTTCATTTTAATCTTCCAGTTATGTGAGCTGATCTATGATGTTTTACGCATCACCCCCTTCTATTTGCTTCATACTGAATTTGTTCACATAGTTTATGTGGTATCTCATTGTGGGCCCTAGCCGTTATTCACCACTTACGTTATCAACCATGTATTTATAACTAGCTGCAGGCTTCAACTAGCTACTTGCATTGCTTTGATAACTTTCATTTTCCCTTTTCGATCCTTCTCTCGCTTCATTGTAGGTGTTGCCATCCAGCCCTTGTTAGCTTGTGGTTGTGGTCAATGAAGTCGTGCTTGACAACCTACATTTTATCCACAATTTTGATTTCGATTTGTGCTCTGCATCCAGTCAATGTGTGTAGAATTCCTTCCTTTTTCTTGCTTGTTTCCAGTTTTGGTGTGATGGACAGATTTTTGGTTTTCCCTTTGCAAGAAAAAGTGTAGTATTTTTCTGTAATTACAACTTCAACCTTACATGTTGTTATTTTTTATGTTAAATCTTCTTACATTAGCATGTCTTCGATACAGATTTTCCAACTCTTCCCACGACGTTGTTGTAATCCTTCCAAATGCCCCTAGATATCAACATATTGAATTTCGTTACCTACCCCTACTCATCAAAGGAAGTCACCTAGTATGATAGAAACATCATTATGAAACAGATAAAAATTCATGAGAATCTATGTCATTAATACGAGAATAGGATTTATCGAGAATGTAATCGATATCATCAGTGGAAAACATCTACATATTAGCATAATTATGAGGAGCATCATATGTACAAAAATTCAGATGAATGGAGTTGATCATCAATGTAATACTTTGATCAGTCAGTTATGTTTTTTATGCTCTTACATATCATTAATTAGTGCTTAATCATTAAGAAGAAGGACAAAAAAGGCCATTGTTTTTATCATCAGTTTCAGGCATGATTTAAAACACAGATTATACAGTTTGATGAATATCAATTCAACACCATAAAAAATTACAGAGTTTGATGATCATGACTCGAACAATATCAACTATCAGTTCGTTCATCAGTTAAACATAATATAGGTCATAACTATGAACATCAACTGAAAACAACCAATTATCACTCAATATTTCATCAGTTTAACATAATCCAGTTCTAAGCTACAACAATCACACACACTGACATTGATTTAGACATTTACCTTTTATTTGCACAGTTCTATTTTCTTCTTCCTCAAATTCTGCAATTTCATGCTCGAATCTTCGTTGATCTTCAGAATTGTAGATTTGAACATCATAATATCCATCAGAATTCATCTTTCTGCATAATTATTCGTTGATCAATAAGAATCGGCAGTTTTGACATGATTTTCATAATGAAATTCTGTTTGGATTAAGTTTAAAATTTTGTTCGAGATTTGAGAAGAAATTGATGGTTTACCTTGTTAATTTTTCATTGATCAAGCACGGATCGGTTTTAATCAACGTAATTGCAAAAACTTGTTAAATTTGATTCATTGATTGGCACAAAGTAGTAGATTTGAAGGAGTTTGAGATTGAGTAAAATTGTAGAAGAAGAAAATGACGAGAGTTTTGGATTTTGTGTGTGTTTTTTTTGTTAATGTGTAGAAACTAGAAAGGTCGTGTAGTTTTGGAGACTTCTTAGAAAAAGCACCGAAAAATATATTATTGCTTTTACTCAGGAATTATAAAAAGTGGATTTGTCAGATCAATCATCTAATGTTTAGTCGGTGTAACATAAGATTTACTAAAAAGGAAGTATGCTAATTAAAGTGAAGCGCAGAAAATAACTAAACGAAAACGAAAATATAAATATATTTTAATGAAATTGATATCTTTTTACACACCTGATCAATATCCTTTAACCATTACTTTTTCTTCTCTTCTAGTCATGCCTGCAATAAATCGGTTTTATAGTTTAAATTAGTCAATTTAACTATATGAATAGTAAAATTGCGGGTTATGATGGGACGCGATGGAGTAATAGGAAAAAAGAAAAGCTAAGCAGAATATCGATGGATGGGCTACTATGTTATTTTTGAAAATTAAAGAAGGATTTAATACTGTTTAGTACAAATTGTAGAACGTAATAATATGTCCGTTTTACGTTGCTGTTGAGATAATCTTACTACGCACGTGGCATTATAGTAGGGTGTTGCTAAGGTTTAAAAAATAAAAATTTGCAAGACGACATAGATGCCATCCTATTAAACTTCGCAGCTAAGGAATCTACCCACGGATCAAAAATTTAGTAAACCCCTATCCCCAATCAAATTATATATTAGAATATTGGAATCCGCTGGTCGTTTTTTCCAACATTTTGAAATAATTGTTTTTTTAAAAAGATATATATATATTAGAATATTTTTTTATGATATTCAATAAATATGTTTGATCATTCATATGTTTATGAGCAAATGATTTATGTGGTCCTTCAACTATCACCATTGTCCCCTTATATTTTTTTGAACACTTTTGCCTCATCAACTTACAAAATAGCTTAATCGTTAATCCTCCATCGGGTCGAACCATCAAATCAAAGCGTCAATTAAAGGGGTAAAGTAGTCATTTTCCAAAATTTTCTTTCTTTTTCTGTTTTTTATTTCTTCTTTCTTTTTTTTATTTTCCCCCTTCCCCTTTCCTGCTCTCACTTCGTCGCCCCCACATGTTCCTCTTCCCCGATGCCACCCGTGTTTCCCATCCTCGATGCCACCACATTCTCCTTCTTCAAAGCCACCCCATGTTCCCCTTCCCCGTATTGGAATGAAAGCCCGTCCTTCACTATTCCTCTCCCCCTCTCTAAGCTCGCCATAGACGGAAAGATCATTAACTCCGGGTTTTAGGTAATGGGTTTCAAGTTGTGGGGTGGAGGGTTTCAGGTGGCAGGGGTGGAGGGTTTCAGGTAGTGGGGGCGGATGGTTTGAGGTGGCGGGGCAGAGGGTTTCAGGTGGTGAGGGCGGATGGTTTGAGGTGGCAGATTAGGGAGAGACGTTCTCAACAATCTTCTCTCACTCAAAGTTGAGTCGTTCATCGTTCATCATTCATTATTCATCATTTAGATTGTTGACAAACCGGTGTGAATCCGGCGAAGAACGATGAACAATGAACGGACAAATTGGGTTTTGAGGGAACATAAATTGGTCCCGGCGGCAACTTTTTTATGGTGGAGGGCGGTTCCCAGTGGTGGAGGGCGACCGTTTTAGGCAAAGGTGGAGGACGGCAAAATGGAGGGGCGACGGTATCAGGTGGTGTGCGGCGGAAGTGCGGGGGAGAAAGGGAAAAGTGAAAATGAAAACAAAAAAATGGAAAATGTCACTTTTGCCCTTAAAATTAAGGTTGAAAACCTAGGTTAACGGTTTGACCTGACAAAGGGGCCAAGATTAAGCTTGTAAGTTGAGCGACCAAAAGTGTTCAAAAAAAGATAATGGGCCAAAGGTAGACGATGGTGATAGTTGAGGGGTCACAGAAGTCATTTGCTCTATGTTTATTATGACGAATTTAGTACTACATATAATATTATAAATTATTTAAATATGTGATAAAATTTTAATAAAAATCATATTAAATATTAAGTGGGTAATTTAATCTGAAAAGGATTACGGAGTACTTTATTAGTGAGGATAGTTAGCTCAATTCCGGACAGAGATTATGCAAGAAGAAATCGACATCACGTGCTTTACGTCAAGCAACTTTGTTTTTATTTAATTATTTAATGATTCCAAATTTCCAAGCGCTGAAAGATCTACGTATATAAAGAGGTACATAGTTTTATCAAAAAATAAATAATGTACTCCTTCCGTTCCAGGGGAATTTGCACACTTTTATTTTTAACTTGTCCCAAACAAATGTGCACACTTTCCATTTTACGAAAAAATTATCATGCCATAAGACCCAATTACCCTTCAAAATAAATTTTAAAAAAACAATTTCTTTTTCATTTTATTCCCCCTCTCTCTTCACACTTTTTCTCTTTCCTGCCATTTTCTTTACCCACTTCACTGCAAATACACTTTCCCAACTCTCTTTTCTCACTTCTGCAACTCTCAATTTCTCACACTCTCTTTCTTTTCAACATTTCTCCTCCAAAATATCAACTTTTCTCTTCCAAAGTGTTGAGCTTTTGCATATCCAAGTTCCTCGGCCAGAAAAATTGAATTTCATGGGTAGTTGGGGTGGTCGGGGGAGACACCGGTGGTGGGTGGTTTACAATGGTGGTGATGGTGGTGGGTTGGCATCGACGCTGACGCTGACGCGGGGGAAAGGCTAGGGATGTGGTGGGCTGGCACTGATGCAAGGAGAGACTAGGGATGGTGGTCTGCTGGCATCGATGCCAACGCTGGAAGAATGGATGGTGGTGGGTTGGCATTACGCCGACGCGGGAAGAGGCAAGGGCGGAAGAGTAGTTGAGAGAGGTTAGCTGAACGAAGAAGATGATAAGGGTGTATAAAACATTTTACATTAGTGAAAATAAAAGTTGAAAACTCTCTCTCTCTGCAGGTTTCCCTGGGATGGAGGGAATAGTTTACATTCCAATGAAATTGGTGAAATTATTTTTGATCAACTAATTTAAGTAGGTTAATGTGTTCACTGATTTTTGAATGATTTTAAATCTTCCAACGGTATAGCCTCACTGTCATGTTTCTTTAATTCGTAAACACGACTAAAGGACATGATTCGATTCTCTGGCTTTTCTAAAATGACTTGAAAATACTACAGTTTGGTCTTACAAAGTGAAGGAAACATCGATTCAAGAAGAATTTCAGAAGGAACTTTTCAAAGAGATATCAGTACCATCAACACAATAACCTCACATGCTAAAGAAACCGAGCATTCTGTCCAGCATATGAACTCAAACTGGAGGAATTTATGAACCAGTTGTCTGTGAACCTAATCATACGAAGACGAACAAAAGAATATAGAGAGTCAAGTCAAAGTCTGAAAAAGAAATCAATTGGCACTAGATTTAGGTATGAGACATCATATTTACCCTTTTTAATTTAGTTTATGGTAGAATGTTGCTTAACTTAGTTTTCAATGGAATGTTGGTTGATATAGTTTTGCATATTAAACTTGTCCTATGAATATAGGTTGAACATCTTCTAATATATTTATATAACTCCAAACTATTTCATTAAACCTCTGTTGTATTCGGCATTTCTCATTTAATGGTTCTATATTTTGCAAGTATTATGGTTTTTTGCTTGTAGTTTCAATACATGTATAAACCTAATAAACGTACAGCTGAATTTTAACATATAAATGCTAAGCACAACTGCACATCATTAAACCTCATTTGACATTAACATTCAATGTTGTATTTTGGAAAATAAGTTACTATTTGAGTGCATAAACATCAACATAAACATGATGAACATCATTACACACAACCTATGAACATCATCCAATCACAAACGTGGGAGATTTAAAAGTTGATATCTTCCTGTTAGAATAAATTAGTTAGATGATTAGATTTGATTTTATCTTGTTGACTAGTCTAAGAGTTATATTAAGATTTGTCTACCTTTATGCTTTGTACTCTATTTATTTTCTTCATGATCAATAATAATCATAACTGGAAATCACTCTTTCATGGTATCAGAGCCTCACGGATCTTGGCCCTAATCTCTTCCCCTCTCTTTTTCTTTTTCCTTTTTTCCCCATTGCTGACATAGCTTCCCGTCGACACCCTTTTCCGGTCAATTTCCGACCAATTCCCGGTGAATTTCCGGGTAACTCCGGCGATTGTTATCTTCCCCGAAACAGGGAGTTTTCTTCTTCGGCTTCCTCCGCCACGGCTTCCCTCTCTGGTCTCCATCGGTCACCGTCCTTGTTCTCACGATTTTCTCCGGCGTCTTCATCGGCATCTCCAACAGCATCTTCATCGCCATCTCTAATGACCTCACCGGCACCAGTTCCGTCAAAGTCTTAATCAGAGATCCATCATCTCAGCAATAAGCCGACGTCCAGTACCCAAGGTCATCCTTTTCTCCGGTGGAAAATCTTCAGAAAAGGCCTCCACCGTCATCGTATTGTTTCCGGTGGTTTCTCCAGGCGCGTTCGCAGATATTCGGCGCGTGAGATCCACCCGCCAGCAGTCATACTCGAGTGTTTCGCCATTCGTGCGTGAGTTACATGCTCCAGCAGCCACACATGCGCGTTTCATCACTCGCGCGTGAATTACACGCGCCAATCTCTTCGGCCGCATGTGAGTTCACGCGTCATCTGCTTTCAAGTGTGTCCTTGCACGCGCGTGGCTTCTTTTTTTTAGCATAATTTGTGTTTTGCTGCATTCCTTTTTACTCTTATGGATATGGCTCATTTTCATTCTCGAAGGAGTCAAATTTCAGGATTTACTGGTCTTTCTCATCATCGACGTCAAGATGGCTCCAAGTGGATTGTA
>JAULKM010058994.1:0-12413 GCA_032355605.1 Rubia tinctorum
GTGTATTTATTGTGCTTGAATTGGGTTGTTGAATACATTAATGATATTGGAAGTTTGAGTATATGAATTGCTTGTATCATATTGTGTTAGGGTTTGGAGAAATTAGCTAATTCTCCCTTCTTTTGATATGAAATCCAAGAGAATGATTTAGAGCTTCTAATGTTGTTGATGATTTCATGAATGCTAGATAAATGTGATAATGTCGAATTCTTTGTTATGTTTGTTTTGTGTAGCAAGTGAGAGAGGTTTATGAACGTTGAACGTTCTTGACTAATTTTGTATAAATGCATGAATTGGTTCAATGCTTAGACACAGTGTAGTGTTTATAAGTGTAACCAAGCTTGTTGATTCTTTGTACTTAATGTCATTAATGGGATACCTTTAGGTGTTGAACTACTAAAGGGGTCATTAATGAGGCTTAGCGAGAGATGTGTAAACTACTATCAAAGAAGGGTAGAAGATTTATCTTCAAAACAAGTAGTAAAAGTGTTGAATAGGTTATATGCTCAATGATAGATAGAAGGCTTGGAATTATAAGTCAATTGCCCCAAGATCCTGTAATTCGTGTTTAATCTCGTTTTAGTGATTGTTGCTTAATTAGTAGATTTGTATTGTTTGATAGTGTAACTTTTCTATAAATTGATAACTTAGAAAAACCAATCCACCCCCTCCCCCGCTCTTTATGTGCTTTTATATATATGCATATCTTTATATCCAGCGTAGTATTTACCGTTATATGAGTAAACGCTTAGGAAAATCCCTTGTCTCCGTGGACAAACCTGACTTGCCATTATCTACTTAGTTGTAGTTAAGAGATCTTTAGGTCTTAAAAATATTAACCTTTAGAGGTACGTCGACGACCTCCCAGTGCACGGGTCGTGCTAGGGTTGTTGCTCGGCCTGTGCTAGCCACTTTTCACGAACCATGTATAGCTTGGCTAGCTCATGCAAAGGATCACACCTGCTGGTTGGCCGGCTGGCTGGTTCGGTGGTTTGATGCGGTCTTCCATTCTTGACCTTCTTTAACTTCAAATCCGCCTTTTCTAAGCTCAATTCTATCTACTACCACGCTAGGGAGTCCGTGGCCTTCAATCTACTACCATCCTCGCGAATGATTTTCAATATCTTCAACCATCCTTGAGAAATGGTATTCTACAAAATAATGATGAAAAGGGATTCACGAGAAACCTACTTGTAAGATCACAAAGGAGAATCTAGGTGTTCGTGAATACAAAGTGTCCATTAGTTTTGATTAGGTCCAAAAAACTCGGGATTTAGACAAGAAAACCAATAATGGTCGTCTAAACCCTTTGTCGTGTAAACCTAACTAAAAGTAGCAATCAACTCAAGAAAACATGATAATAAGTGTGCCGAATGCATTGGTTAACGCATGCATAAATGTGCACATCATAAAATACAAAGAATGAATGTATAAGTTTGACATTTCATTTAGAGTACTCAATATTATTTTTACATTGCATATATATATATATATTATTTGAAGATGTGGAAGGCTTAAAATATTAGTATTTTAGGAAATGGGCCAAAGTAGGAATACGGCCCATGTCTATGAGAGAGACATGCGAGGTCGGTCATAAAAACAATTGACATCGGTAAGTGAGAGTGGGCGTGCGATGGTGGTCATCCATGTCTGTGAGAGAGACGTGCGATGTCGGTCATAAAAACAACTGATGTTGGCAAGTGAGAGGGGATGTGAGACGTCAGTCATAAAAACAACCTACGCCGGTAAAGTGAGAGGAGGCCTGCCACGTAAGTCATCCATGTCTATGAGAGAGACGTGCGATTTCGGTCATAAAAATAACTGATGTCGGTAAGTGAGAGTGGGAATGCGACGTTTGTCATCCATGTTTGTGAGAGGGATGTGCGACATCGGTCATAAAAACAACTGACATCGGTAAGTGAGAGGGGGCGTGCGACGTTGGTCATCCATGTCTGTGCGAGGGATATGCGATATCGGTTATAAAACAACCGATGTCGATAACTGAGAGGGGACGTGCAACGTTGGTTATTTTAGACTTTTTACCTGTGTTTTTTTAACCAAAGTAAATAATAATTTTTCTTTGATTTTTTTAAATAGTCGAGGTAAAAGAATTGTTTACCTTGGTTATTTATCAAATTCCAAATAACCAAGGTAAATGGGGTGAAATAATACATGTTGTTTCTTGTAGTGCTCCTTGCCTTGTTGTTTCGTCTTCGTCTTTTCCCAAGTCTTCATCCTTCCACCTTGATGCCAAAACCTTCAATTCTTTGTCTTCATGACTAAAATTCCCTAGAAAAGTAATTAGAGCGCAAAATTGCTCATGACTCTCCTAAAAGAATTTCAAAGCAATATCCATGATCTAAGTACAAAAATGCATCAACATGAGTCAAAACTATAATAATAATAATAATAATATCGTATAAAATGAACTTATCATCATGAAATAATCATAAACATTAAGCATAAGTGATAATAATAATCAAGAAATTAGATAGGAGGAACCTAAAATATCACAATATTAGCTAAGCATGCTTGGCAAATGTCCCCAATCACTAATTTGGCTTAATATAGCAAAACTCATAACAAAACATGAATTAAACATTATAAGAGAGAAGAAATAAATAAGCATCCAATGTTCAAATTAGGGTTTTTACCCAGAAGTTTGACCATTTGTCCAATGGGAAAGGGTAACTTTTATAGGTGGAGAGAGATATATATACGTGAAATTCAAACAAACCCTATCCAAAGGGTATGTCGGGAACCATGCATATCTGCATGGTCCATGAAAAGGGCATTTCCTTTTGTCTGCGAACTGGCATCGGAGATTGTTCATATCTACACGGTCTTGAGCATTTCTGAGCATCGCGATCGTGCATATTTGCATGATATGCGACCTATACTTCATCTTTAGGTCTTGTTGCAGACTAATCATTGTTGATTGTGCAGATATGCAAGAACCACGATCGAAGCCTTCTATTTTTTCCCTTCTTTCTTCCTAACCAAGCTATCTTCTACCGGTTAATTAATGATTTTCAATCTTCTATCATACTTGAAAATGACCATCTTATGATGATTTGATCTCTACTAAACATCAAAAATTCCAAATCCTGACCCAACTATCGAAAGAACCAAACTAACCAATCAAATGTTTAACAAAATAGGGGGAATAAGAGTGAAAACCACACAAAGTGATTCTAATCTAATCATGTAGTTCATAAAATATCAAATTTTCTAACTAAATAACTACAAAGCATTGAGAAAATGGTTCTCTCTCTACCCTAGGGTTTATAGATATTTTTTCTTGCTTCCTTACGACACAAGTATTTTCAACATAAAATACTTTTCCCAAATTCAGATCGACGTAAAACCTCAACGATATCGAATTTGGAAGCATTAGAGCAGCTCTGTGCAAAACTTTCATTAACGGAGGATGAAAACCACCCTCGGGCTACACCGCTTAACTCTGATCGATCCCAAATTCGATTGGCGTTGGTTGGGAAAATCCTAACACCTCGATGAATCTCTCACAAGGAGATCGTTGATCTATTTCAGAGACTCTAGGGTGTGAGAAACACCGTGACTGACAAGTTTCTATGCGACAATGTGATTTTTTATTTATTCACTAATCCGACTGTCAAATCTTAGGTTTTAGAAAGAGAACCATGGTTATTTGGTCGGAGCTGCCTCTTGCAGCCCCAGTTTTACTTCTTGCAGCCCCATTTTGAATGCAGAATGTCCAATTTACCCCCTTAATATTGTTTTATAATTTGGTCCCTGAAGTATTTTGAAATTAATCAGCCGGTCCCCTACTTTTGGATTTAGCAAAGGGAGTTCATCTTCTCCCCTTTTATCTCTTCCAGATCTCAACATTTCTCCTCTTCTCCCCTTCTCTGTGTCTCTCCTTTCATCCGCCGTTGCCACCACCCCGCGGTTCTGTCCATTTCTTCGCCCGAGTTCGGACCACTCCTGTTGCCCCTGTTCTGTCCGGCCCGTTAATATCATCACATTGCTCTTATTTGCTTTGCGCTTTGTGTGTTTTTTTCCTTCAAGAATGTGCATTTCCTGTCTTTTTTTTTCTTGGTTTATATCTTCTTGGACTAATATAAGGTTTCGCCTTTTCTTACTAATAGAAGGTGCGGAATGAAACTTTAATTTTTACTTTTGCGTGTGTGTTTGCATGGATTGAATATCTAGAGGATAGTTAGGATTGAGTAAATTAGTTTTCTTTGAAGATGAGATTACTTCTTTTTGACAGGCCTTCTACTTGTGTCATTTCCAGTATTATTTTTCATCTTATTCAAGTTGTTCCTTGGCCTTATCTACTTTACGCTATATTTCTTTCATGTTACAGAACCCTGAGAACAAGAAAGAGATCTTCCGCGATAACAAGCTGAACACCATTTTTTTGAAGGCAAGGATTCAATGAGATTGCAAAGTTGTTGACAAAGCATTTCTTTTTTAATACGCAAGCTTGAAATTGTTTAAGACCTGGCTTTTGTAGTGGATGTTTTAAATTTCCTCTTATTCTGGGAAGTAGAAATTGTGAATACGAGAGGATAACTCAGTTTAGTCCTTTTGTTCTTGCTTATTTGTAATGATATCAAGATGTGAAGGATTGAAGAGTTGATATAAAGTTGTGGATACTTTTTTGGATGAATTTTGGGTGATTATATGAATACATTCATTCACAATGGTATTTTCTTATTGCAAATGTATTTTTTCAACGGAATTTGGAGGGAAAATATTGTTATAATGATGTAAGGTAGTTGCAATTTTACAACGTCAAATATCGTCGTAAAAACTCATTTACAACAAAAAAATCCATTGTAATAATGTATATTATCATTGTAATTGAGCATATATAATGGGAATATTATCGACTGTAAATACTATTTTTGCAGTCTCTATCAATTTATTCCATTATCTCATGGTCATCAATCTACCTATTCAGAAATTTTTGGATAAACATACCATGAAACTATTCATGCAAAAAAAATGGAAGCAAGCTAGTGCGTCCGCCAAGGGGCCCAGAAACAAAAATAGTCTATCCGTCAAGAGGCTCGAACACGAAAATAATGCGTCTGCCAAGAGGTCCGGCCACGAAAATATTGTGTCCGCCAAGAGGCCCGGACACGAAAATATTGTGTCAGCCAAGAGGCCCGGACACAAAACCAGTGTGTCCGCCAAGAGGACCGGACAGAAACATATTGTGTCCGCCAAGAGATCCGGACACGAAAATAGTGTGTCCGCCAGGAGGCCCGGACACAAAAATAGTGTGTCCGCTAGGAGGCCCGGACACAAATATTGTGTCCGCCAAGAGGCTCGGACACAAAACTAGTATGTCCGCCAAGAGGTCCGGACACGAAATTGGTGTGCCCGCCAAGAGGCCCGGACACGAAGTTGGTGCGTCAACCAAGAGCCCAGGACACGAGATCGGTTCGTCCGCGAAGAGGGCCGGGCGCACTAATTTTGTGTTCGAACTTCAGAGCGGACACACAGATCCCGTGTCCGGCCACTTTTTCCTTCCAATTTTTTAATTAAAAAATCTGACATTTCCAAAAAAAAAAAATCTTACACATGAACCTTAAATCAAAGATTTTTTTTTGTGATTTTAGTGTGGAGGTTGAAAGAATGAACATAAAAATTGTTGGGGTCTTATTTGAAGTTATAAAAAGAATGATATGGGCTTGAATTTTATGACTAAAAACTTAAATGAACATTTTAGTCATTTTACATAAATTTTGGGACGGCATGAAGTAAGAAGAGAAATGCAAATAGCAATCCTCTTATTTGGTAAGTTTTTGTTGAATGTTGGCCCTGTGTGAACCGTATGAAGGCATGGTTCCATCTCGGATTTAATTTAGGACATGCACCTTTTGGATCCATGTTCATCGTGTGCCAACATTGGTCATGAACGAAGCGTCGCCAAGCTGATTAGCGATGCGATCGAAAAGTATGTCACTGTGGAAAAGGATGTCAACGGCTCAATGGTTGGTCCATGTATGCGCATTAACTTCGAAATCGACATCGCGAAGCCGTTGAGGGGAGTTGAAACAGTTGAGCTCCCTGGAAATCAAACTCAACTCTTGTTGCAGTATGAGACGATAATCACCTTCATGGAAACCCTAACCAATGGTGTGCCGCAGAGGAGAGTTGAAGACATAGAACGGCGAGAGCAAAACACACTCAAGAGATTACCCCGCCCAGGTTTTTTTGAAAACCTGATATGACGACCAAGTCTGGAAGGAATACCAGATAAGTTCAGCGGAAACATGGTTATATCGTATGATCGGCAGGAGAAAGGGAAAGAAGCTACCCTGACTTAACCTATGATTCTGTGACCTCCTGATGAAATCCTGAAGAGGGCTAATCGGAGGTAGGGATTAAGACAAAAAATCGGCAACTGCAGGAGGTTAACCCATCTACGGACATTGCACCGCTGAAACTCTCCAACCCAACAGCAAACCATCCTTCCATCCGACCCTTTTAGCTTGGCCATGGTTCAGGTGCCTGTTCAGTTCTCTTCACCGGTTGCCAAGCTCATGAAATAGATAGAAAGAAGCCACACAAAGAAGAAAACATTGAAAAAAAGGGTGCAGAAATAGATTGTTGCGGAGAAGACGTAAAGCTAAAACTCACGAGGTCAAACGAAGAGGAAAATTGAACTAGGAGCTCCGACCCAGGATACCATCATTATGGACAAGAAGAAGCTTTAGCAAGATGAAGGTATCGAGGAGGCATCTCCAGCCATGGCAAGCTTGATAATTACGAAGGCAATGACTGGCGATGAGGACCAGTCCTGCCCGGGCCAATGAATATCACTAGTTGGAACTATTGTGGGCTTACAAGATCTGGGGAAGTTCAAGAGTTGCATGTCATTGGTACGCTTTAAATCTCCTCCAGTTATTTTTCTTTGTGAAACTAAGTGTTCCGTAGAGGTTATTGATAGTTTAAAATTGTATTTAATTATTTTGTTGTTGTTGTTGAGTGGCAAGGTCGCTCAGGGGGTCTTGCATTTTTATGGAGTAAGCAAGTAGCTGTAGATTTAAAATTTATGTCGAGTCGTTACATATGTGCTTTTATTACTTTGTCTGTGAGTCCAGTATATAGTAACGACTTCTATGGCGAACCTGTTGTGGCCAATCGAAGAGAAGGGTGGCAGAATTTCCAACAGCTAGTTTATGAACATGTAGCTCCATGGTTATGCTTTGACGACTTCAATGAGGTTCTATCGCAAGAAGAATTTTAGGGAAGTCAGCCGAGAGCCGAATGGAAAATTAACTCCTTCAGAGAAGCTTTGGATTTTTGTGGATTATTTGATATGGGAGATATAGGATCTACATTCACGTGGAACAGACTCTCATCTCGGCCAAACACTAAAAGAGTGAAGCTAAATTTGTCAACATGCAATCAAAGTCTCCATGATATTTCATGTGGTCTTTGGTTAATGTTATTCCCATGGTTTATTCTGATCACATTTGCATCCAAGTTCGGCTCCAGTACCGTGACCCATCCACCAAACAGCACAAACGAAGGAAGAATTTCTGTTTAGAGGCTCACTGGATCCATGCCAGCGATTGTGAGAAAATGATAGAGGGAGCATGGAGTAGCACATCATCATCTTTATCCTTGCCGCAAAAACTCACCAATTTCTCACTCGGGCTTATGCGGTGGCTAGAGGAAGTAAAGAAGGCGATTATAAACCTGGAAAGTGGCACCATCATGGAAGAGGTGAAGATTGAAATTGTTACTTTACAGTAAGAGTATGACTTCTTGCAGGATGTGGAAGATATTAAGTGGAAATAGAGAGCGAAACAACACTAGTATAAAGAAGGAGACACGAACACTACCTTTCTTAATAGATTTGCAATGCAGAGGAAAAAAGCCAACCATATAGGAGGTCTGAAAGATACTAATCAGGAGATGAAAACTGATGAGGCCAGTATAAAACGTATGGTTACTAATTACTTTGGTGGCCTTTTAACATTATCAGAGCCTTCGATGGAAATTACACAACAGGTCCTAGGGTGCATTCATCCTCGGCTTACGCCCAACATGGTGGATTCACTCATGTGGCCCTATACAAATGTAGACGTGGCAAAAGTGGTGAAATAAATGCACCCGTTTAAGTCTCCAGGTCCTGATGGCATGAGGCTTGTTTTTTAAAGAAAATCTGGCATATTGTTAAGATGATGTTACTGCATTTGTCTTGAAATTTCTAAATAACGGGGTTTTTGAGCCGTCTGTGAACTACACTCACATAGTGCTGATCCCTAAAACTCCGGAGCTAGAATTGATTACTCGTTTCAGACCTATCAGCCTACGCAATGTCGTTTACCGGCTTGCTTCAAAAGTGGTGGCAAACAAATTGACACCGATCATCTGAAATATCATCTCAAAATCACAGTCGACTTTCATACCAGGTAGACTGATTACAGATAACATTCTTCTTGCTCATGAGTTTAACCACACCATGAAGAATAGGAGGACGGGATCTTTGGGTCATATAAGTATCAAGTTGGATATGAGCAAGATATTTGATCATATTTAATGGGCATCCGTCTGTTGTACTCTACAAGCAATGGGATTCCTATGGATATTTGTTCGACTTATCCACCAATGCTTATCAATAGTCTCCTTCTCTTTCATTGTGAATGGTGGTGAGATGGGCATTTTGTGCCCAAAAAGAGGTCTTCGGCAGGAAGATCCTCTTTCACCATATCTCTTCATCATGTGTTTAGAAGTTTTCTCCGGTCTCCTCTCTAATTTAATATGCCCCAAAAAAAATCAAAGGGATGGGTGCTTCTAGGTTCAGGCTGAAGATCTCTCGCCTATTCTTTATAGATGACACATTTCTCTTTGGCGAGGCAACAGAGCATGAAGCATAACACATCCAATGGGCCGTCACTCTGTATGAGAGCATTTATGAGCAGCGCGTCAATGTAGAAAAATTGGTTTTTCTCTTAAGCCTGGATACAAATATGGACGGGAGAGCCAGAGTATGCGATATTTTAAATATCCCAAAGGTTATAACGCATGGTACATATATGGGACTCCGCTCAGAAGTTAGCCTAAGCAAGTCAAAGATTTTTCAGAATTTGAAAGACAAGATTAGAACAAGAATTGATGGATGGAATGAGGAGAATTTATCTAAGGCCTAGAAAGAAATATTGATAAAGTCAATTTTGCAGGCTATCCCAAGTTATGTGATGAGCTGCTTCAGTATCCCGGACACTATCTTAAATGATATCAGAGGTATGATTAGTATGTTCTAGTGGGGTGGAACTACGACAGGAAGGAAGAAAAAATTATTGGCTCTCGTGGGATCAATTGACTCGAGGAAAGAGTAATGGAGGACTGGGCATTAGGAATTTAAAGGCTGCTAATCTAGCACTATTGGGGAAGTAGTGGTGGAGATTTCTTGTACATTCTAATGCCCTCGTCATTAGGGTACGTATTTAGAGACAAATACTTTCCATACTCTGATATCTTTCGAGCTGCATGTGGTCTTCGACTCTCCTAGTCCTCGAGGAGTATCACGCAAGGAATTGAGGTCCCTAGATTTAGTTGTCACAAACATATTCGCTCTGGTGCTCAAACGAGCATTTGCCACGAACCGTGGATACCGAGGGTAGAATATTTCTTTGTCAAAAACGCGGAGACCATAGAGCAGAATTTTTCAAAAGTTGTAGACCTGATAGATGGAAATACATGCTGGTGGAGAGAAAATAGCAGAGCACTTTCATCCGGAAGACGTAACAATTATATGGCGCATGAAACTCCTCGATGTCCTTGAACCAGATATATGGTGCTGGCACTACACAACTATGGGGAATTATTCGATGAAATTGGTGTATTATACGCTCGTGGAGTCGCCTAGATCAAGTCTGCACAACCATGCTCAGGTGTTGAGCTGGGAGATATCGCTATGGTCTGCTCTCTGGAAGCTACGTATTCCGTAGAGAACCAAGCACTTAGCATGGAGAATTTGCACTGACTTGCTCTCTACTTGCAAGAATTTGTGCAAAAGAACCGTGGATGTGGTGCTGACATGTATACATTGTGGGGAGGAAGACGAAACTGCTAGCCATACATTCTTCGACTGTGTGTATGCGGTGGAGGCGTGGAAAATGCTTGCGTTGCACGGTAGAGTTGAGCAGGGCCGAAGAACCCGTGGAGAATACCGGCTTAGTGAGTTGATATTTACAAGAAAGGAGGGGCAAGATGAACTCACCATCATAGCTTGTGATGCCCTTTGGTTCCAGCGTAACCAAAAAGTTTTCAAATGTAAAGCTCGTGCACTAGATGTCCTCTTCGTGGGTGTCACGACCAAGCTGATTGTTGGAATATGATCTGAATCTGAATCCTTTTCTATTTTGGATTTATTATTAGGTAATTCCAATTCTGTTTAGGACTAGGATTAGGATAGTCCTATTCCATTCTTGTTTAGGATTCTGTAGTTTGGGAGATATATACAAACTGTCATCTGGGTCTATTTCTAATGTGTGTGAGATTGAAGACATTTTTTCTGGTCTAAGAAATCCCTTCTGAATCTGTTAATAAAATTTGCTTCTATTTTGTGGACGTAGCTAACACACTCTTAGTGAACCACGTAAAATTCTTTGTGTTCTTCTTTAATTCTTTGTTGTTAGTTGCATCATAAAAACTGGTATTATAGTTTTAGGTTGATCAGAGACTTCTGTTGTAAAAAGACAATGAAGAAGAAAAAGAAAAATATGAGTTTGGGTGATCCGTTCAAAGCTAGAGAATTTTTTTTATTTTTTCGCCTCTGTGGGAATCACGAGCCACTGTGTTTGACAAGTTCTTTTAGGGTTGAACTTGTTAAAAATATGGATGCATGTTATGTCATTTGTTTCATAATGTTTTTCCTTGTTGAACTTGTGAAAATATGTCTGCTTTGTTAACAAATCCTGTCCTAGTTGGATTCGTTAACTATGTCTGTTGTCACAAGTTCTTCATGGTTGAACTTGGTGAAATTTGTTCTGTTTGATAAATCATTTCCTGCTTGGATTTATTCTGATTGGTGGCACTTCTCCCTTTGATTTCGATACTTCTGCGTGGCACTTCTCCCTGTGCATCTGTCTTCATCTGGTACATCTGGCACAACCACCGTGCATCTGATATATCTAAAACATTCGTCGTGCGTTTGGTACATTTGGTACAACCTCTTGGGTTTCTGGTACATCTGGCACAATTAGTGTGCATCCGCATCTGGGATGATCAGTCTTTTTATACCTGGCTGCCTGTAGATTCAATTCACAAGGGGAGATCGTTAGAATTGTATTGAATCTTATTTTGTTTATGTTCTGTTTTTTGGCTTTTGAGTCGAGAGGGAAATTATCGGGATTTCTCCTCAAAACACCTTGAACAAAGTTAGGCATGTTCCACCACTGACAAATGTTCTATCGCTGAGTCTTCTTGACTGTTGGGGTTTCAGTTTCAATGGTGAAGGTTGAGTTATGAATGTCTACAAGGGTTCAAATGTGGCTTTAAAAGGTGTAAAACGCGGTACATTGTATGTCCTACTAGGTTCTGCCATGCTAAGTTTTATTGCAGTAGCATCATTTGAAGATCAGAAGATGATTAAGGTGACTGCTGATAATCATGCTAATATGTTCACCATACCGGTTCCACATTGGAAGTTCCAACCTTGTCTGGACTTGGTAAATGTTCTAAGTTGTTAATATGGCCTCTTAGGGCATTCAGGGGCAGAGATAGTTAGGATACATCTGGCAAGTGTTGTTGCATCTGGTATCATCTGTTATCTGTTTCGTGGGTGAGGATTCAATTCAAGGTGGAGATTGTTGACTTGAATCTGAATCTTTTTCTGTTTTGGATTTATTATTTGGTTATTCCAAATTTTTTTAGGACTAGGATTAGGATAATCCTACTTCATTCTAGTTTAAGATTCTGTATTTTGGGAGATCTATATAAACTCTCATCTGGGTCTATTTGTAATGTGTATGAGATTGAAGACATATGTTATGGTCTGAGAAATTCCTTATGCATATGTTAATAAAATTTATTTCTGTTTTGTGGATATAGCTAACCCATTCTTAGTGAATCACGTAAAATTCTTCGTGTTCTTCTTTAATTCTTCATTCGTTAGTTGCACCTGTCATAATACCAAGAAGTTTCAAGAATGCAAACCAATGGCCGGAAAGATTCTCTGATGAACTCCACCCGCATGCACTTTTGCATCCATCAGAGGGAAGGAACAAAATAATGTTTTATGCCGGCATTGCCGAAGAGTGCATTGGAGTGGGATTATTGTATCTAAATTGTGAAGGAATCTTCCAGCGAGTTGCAGAATATAGATCATCTAGAGCAATTGAATACTTTGTTATTAGAATTGCGAAATATAGATGTGAAAATTGATGATGAGGATGCTG
>JAULKM010059005.1:0-12413 GCA_032355605.1 Rubia tinctorum
TAAACACACACTTAAACCATAGGTCTAATTTTATTGGGTCTAAACTCTTGTAGCCCATCAAAGATTAAATACTAAGTCAAATACTAAATCTATTTTGATTTTGAAGAGAAATCCAACAATTACTTTGGTGTGCTTCCATCGGCTTATGATTTTCTGGATGTCAGAAACTTGGTTCATCGTCCTCCTCCTCCAATCAGTTGTTCAACAGAGACCAGCGTTTTGATCCGAATAACGCAACCGTGGTATTCTTTTTGAAACCATTAGGCTGTTGGTTACCAGCTTTGATACACCCAATACTATCCAGCAGCAGCACATTGACGCCTCCTCAACAACAGACGGTATGCTCATGTTCTTTTGGACTGACATGAACTATGTGTAATTTATTATTATGACTAAATTGTTTTTTGGTCCCCAACATATGTCGCAGTACCATCTTTTGGTCCCAGTGCTAATACCGCTTATATTTAGCAACTAACAAATACAAAATAATTTGTTTGGTCCCCAAAGGCAATTTTCAGGTAAATTGGAATTATTTTTCGATATATCTGGGGGTATTTTTGTATTTTTACTAATTTAAAAATATTTCACTATTTTCTATCCTGTCTTCGTCACCGATGTGTCTCCTTTGTCTCCGGCAAAGCTTCGCGAGCTTAATACAACGAGCATGGAGCTCCTGTTCTTCAATAAAGCTCTGGTAAAGTGGGGAGCTCCTGCAACCCAGCCAGCGCCAACTAACGTCGTCCGCCATCTGCCGTCGTCGGTTCCGGCGGTCCGTCGCAAAGGGAAAGCTCGCGTTCTCCAGATCTGATTCTAGCTCGCCTCGTCGCGAAGTAGAGGGTTTTTCGCAGGGACGACGGACGGACTAAGAGAAATTGGACTCCGTCGTGTCTTATTAGGGTTTTTCCCAGGGACGGACAAACGATAAGAAATTGGACTCCGCCGTACTAGGATTTTGATATCCGCCGACGAGAAATTGGACTCCGCCGTGTTAGGGTTTTGATCTCCATTGAAAGGGAGGAGGGTGAGGGCGATCGGGGTGAGGAGGAGAACGGAGAGTATGAGCGGCGGACGAGGCTCTCTGGAGACGATCGAAGACGAAACAGAAGATGAAGACGAAGTAGAGATCGAAGAAGAAGGAGAAGCATAGCAGCCACTCTGCGAAAGCAGAAGCAGCAGCAGCCGCCGGAGATGAGGATCGCCGGAGACGAAGCAGAAGCAGAGTAGCCACTCCGCTCTGCGACCCTACATCGGACGCCACACTGCATTTTTTGTCCAGTTTTTTATTTATTTTTCTTAGAGGCAAAAGTGTCTTTTTCACATAATTCTGGCTGGAAACAACCCGAAATCTGGTTTTGGGACCAAACAAATTATTTTGTATTTGTTAGTTGCTGAATATAAGTTGTATTGGCATTGGGGACTAAAAGATGGTATAGCAACATATGAACCAAAAAACAATTTAGTCTATTATTATCTTGTTCATTTGTACTTAACTTCATTTGATTTGAAAAGAACAGGGCCTAACAACCGAACTAAACTAAAGTGCGATTAAATTTAAAAGATTGTTTTGTCACTGGTTGATTATTAATTTGTAGGTGATGTGTGGCATATTGGTTGGGTAGAATTTCCTGAGAGGGTTTCAGGGGAATGGGATGGCTATGGAGAGGATTTCCGCGGGGATGGGAGGCCTATTAGACTGGCTCCCTGAAGCATTCAAGGAGTGGAAAAGTATTCCATGGTTTGGCCAGACATTATTGGCAGTGGTAGAGTGCTGGAGCGCCTTGTTGATCATCGAGACAACAAATCGCAGGTGCGGGTGATTCAAACTGGAAAAGTAATCCATGGTGAACAAGGACTGGATATGCAGATAAAGGCTATCAAAGTGTTCTGTGAGCAATGGTATGGTCCCTCTAGAAATGGGATTAGTTGGGAGGATGTGCCGACAATTTCTTTTACACCAGCCTTGCAATCTTCCTCATTATCTGGTCTTCGTCACGCCATCCACCATGCTAGTGCTAGCGGGAAGATGTAAAATCAGCCAATTCGAGAAGATGAGCCGAGATTAGATCTAGGGTTTTGAGGGAGATGAAGATGAACAAACACAGATAGAGGAGAAATAGAGAGAGGGTTTCACAATTTATGAATGTGAAATGAATACTGCTGGAGATTTTAACGGATGGATAATGGAGGAGGGGACACTATCATGTGAACTTGAGATTTCAATGCAATCTCATTGGGTGAACTGAACGGTTGGGCCGTGGATGCAATAAATTCCAGCCAAAACATTCCAGTTTAAATTTTGAACGGGAATTGTGGTGTTAATATGATTAATTATGTGTAAAGTTAATGGTATTTTAATGATATAAATGCTGGTTTTGGTTGTTATTTTTGTTTTTCAGTAAGGGTAAAAAATGTAAGTTCAAGTCTTAATTGTTACCAAATAAGGCAAATTTTAAGAGAGAGCAGATTTCCTTGGGATAAACCAAAAAGGAAAGAGTGCAGATTTTCTTGGGACAGAGGGAGCAGCATGTTTCTGCGTCGTGAATCCACGATATTGATTAATCATATCCTCATCATCCAATTCAGTTTTGACACCCAATTCAGTTGTGTCTCGTCTTCTCTTTCTTCTATTTAATTGTCAAAAGTACTCCTTCCGTCCCAACCTTTTTTGCAGAAAGAGAAAAGGCTGGGCAAAATTTCAAGCGGGCCCAGTAGTCAGTCCACGTCACTTTTGGGTCAGGTTTGACAAAAAAAATTAGAATCAAATAAAATAAATTACAGTAATCTTTCCCTCCATTTTTTTTACAGTCTGGGTGAGTTTCTCGTGTCAAAAACGAGCCAAACACCCAAAATTACAACTGTTCACCTGAAATGTGAACAGTGAAATCTATAAAAAAAAATAAAAAATCCCAAACAAAAAATCTGAAACCCTCCGCCTATACATACATAGTATAAAATCTGAATCCCCAAACACTACTCCACCTTAAAACTACCAATTACAAACCCTACTTCACAACAACTACTGCAGTGGCCAGACAACCTTTTCTTCTCCAAAAACCCCCTAAAAGCACAAAGAAGATATGAATTATTAGGGGGAACCCTGAGATTTTGGTAAACCACCTCATGGAGCCATCCAAAGCATCCCGAAGGAGTTGGTTGCTCCTCTGATTGTTTGCATCTTTCCTTTTATCACCGATTTTTTCCCAAGGCAACATGTGGGGAAACAACATGACGAACGAGCAAAGGCAACAACTGGGGGAATATCTCTTGGCGCATCAAGTTAATTAGAATATCAAGCATACAAGGAGGGAAGAGGAAGCAACTCTTTTCAACGTCTCAATACGGACTGTGAGTACAATCTGGGTGCGTGCAAGGGCCCAACTCTCAATGGGACAACCACTTAACTGGCAGCATAGAATGGATAGCCGTCCGGCGACCAATAAGGTAACAATCGATATGGAGGCTTTGAAAGCCATTCTTGCAAAATAAAAGAAGAACAATGAGAGCCACAGCAAAAGGATTGCATGAAGGGAAGAGCAGCGTGCAAAGGGTAGTAACAACGAAGATCATAAAAAGCCACACAAATAGTTTCAAGCCAGCCCTAACCACTGCATGCAAAATTTCAAGGTTGGTATTATATTTGACCAAGCTAACTTCTGAGCTGCAATTCAATAAAGACAATATAATCTATGTCGATGAAAAGTGGTTTTATCTCAGTAAACAAACAGTCAGGTATTTGCTAGCACCTGATGAAATAGAGCCATATAGAATATGTCAGCATATATCACATATTCCTAAATGTATGTTCATATGCGCTGTGAGTAGACCCATATTTGGTGAGGATGGGAAGGTGCTTTTTGATGGGAAGATAGGGATTTTTTATTTTGTCCAAGCAGGTTGCTGTAAACAAGAGCAAGAACAAACCCGCTGGCATCGTAGAGATAGTCCCAATGCCAAAAATAAACAGGGACGAGATAAGGGCCAAGATCATTTAAGAAGCAATACCACCAATAAAGGCAAAGTGGTCGCCTTTCATGATCAAAGATATATGCATACAACAGGACAACGCGACGCCACACATCAGATGGGATGACACATAATTTCAAGTAGTGGAGAAATTAGATGGTTTGAACATACACTTTGTGAGCCAGCCATCAAATTCCGCCCATCTCAATATATTGGATTTACGGTTTTTTTAATCTATCCAAACACTGCAGCAAGAAGATGTAAGTAGTAATGTAGTGGTGATACTAGAGGCTATGCAAACTAATTTTCAAAGGGAAGATGCAATAACACTTAACAAAGCTTTTGTCACTCTTCAAGCAGTTATGGAAGAGATTATCAAGGTGAAAGGCAGCAATAACTACAAGCTCCCACATATGAATAAGGACAAGATGATCAGAGAGGGAACAGTTCCAAGGATGCTTTATGCAAATGAAGCAGATGTAAGAGCAGTCATTCAACATCTAATTACATTAGGCGAAACAGAAGAGATTCTGCCACTTATCCATGCTTTACGCATAAGAATCATGTAAGCATGTAACTCTACCTTTTGGGGGGTTGGGGTAAAGGTAAATTTTGCAAGCTTTTGAACATTTTGCTTTTGGTGTGATCGAAATGTTCAAATCCAACCCCTGTTGAATGTAAGTTATGAAATACATGAAAACTGAACTTTTGCTATAAAATCTTTTGTTTTTTAATCTGCCATGTGAATAAGGCCAACATATAAACAAGTACCAAGAGATTAGGGAAGATTCTTAAGACTAAAACTGTTACAAGGTTGGCTTTTGGGAGAATTGTTCAATTCCATTTTATCCTAATATGGTGTGCGAAAAACACTCTTGCTTTTCTGGAATGGCATTTTCCTTCAAGCACAAGAGTCAAAGGGGTTTATCATGCTCTGAAAACTGCCTTCATCTCTTACTTTAACTGTAGCCATCATGATACTGCTACGGTATTTTACTTTTACCTTTATTGTATAATGAGTACATTGGATTCAACACTTTCATTTATAATTTCATATGCATATTAAATGGCCGAAGTACTTCTGTGGGTTCGAACTCAGAGGATAGTGATAAGGACACAACTAGAGTCCAAGATAAATGGAAGAATAAAAGGTCTGAGAAACGAGATTTGGAGTCAGATGATGAATCAAGCTATGATTCTTATGCGGAAAGAAAAGAGACTAAGATGAGGAAGAAGGAAGATAAAAATTTTATAAAGAGGAGAAGCGTTGTCGGCAGGCGGAGAGGCATTGAAGAAAAATGATTCGGGAAGCATAAATCAAAGTCTGGTGATATGGTTTCTACACCTTCAAATACTTAAGGAAAGGTTGATGTCGATTTCTATGTTAATCAAGATGTGAAATGACAAAAGTACGGTCGGGATAACATCGAAGGGCCATTGACTGAGCAGAAAAACCCGGAGATTAAGCTGCAAGAAAAAGCCACTGAGTTTCTCTCCCTCTGAGATATCCACATAACAGTTTTACTGTTTTGATATTTTCATTGGAACTTTTTGTTTTATTTATTTCAGTGGAACTCTCTCTTTGGTTGCGTACTTATGATACACTGTTTAATGTAGTCTATCTCTACTCCAGACAACTGATATGGATTAATAAGGGTTTCCTGAGCTATTGTCTCGAGTTCGAATTTTTGCTGACTTCCTACTAATGTGCTGGTAAGTACTGTGTTTTTCCTTTGCTGGCAATGTGTTTCTGTTGCTTAATGGGATAGGATGAGCATATGGTGCATCTAATTGTATAGGCATTACAAATTTTATCATTTGTATGCATTGAGTTGGGATTCATTTAGTTGCAATTGGAAACTTGTTCTCTTCTAAGAGTTTAAACTGATATTATTCATTGCTCTGAATTCGTGAATAAGCTTGGTTTTATCATTATAATCCATGGTTAAGTTGTCACTGAATTGGCTTTCTGGTTGATTGATAGATGAAATTATTGTTAAATATATGACTTGGTTGGGCAGATCTTGTGCATCTCCATGTTTTGTACTTCATAACAGGTGAAGTTCCTTCATTTACTGATTGGATAGCATGCATAGTAGATAACATTTTCAACCTACAAGATCTGTGATTTGAATAACTGAGTGATAGATTGGGAATATCGTAGGAAATATGGTTGATGAACCACTATAGTGAAGGGTCGTGGCGGAACCAGAGCAAAATGTTGGGGTTGATAAAATTTTAAAATTAATCGAGTATTAATATTTTGAAATATACTTTAAAATGAAATAATTATTATAACCTCAAGAAAAAAACAGAAATTTAACACAACAAAAAAATTCAACTAGAGACAATTTTAAAAATTAATATTAACATCTAATTAATTTTAAATTACAATATATATATATATATATATATATATATATATATATATTCAACATACTTACATCACAAAGTTGCATTTTAGATCGAAAAATTGTTAGACGAGATATTTTATAATTGTTGTAACTCATTGAGTAATTTGATTTTTGTTTTTATTTATTTCAATGAAACTCCTATAAATATGAAAAGTTGTAAGATATATCGTAATTTATAAATAATTATAATTTAACCTTTAAAATTATTGGGACCTTTCATGATTTTTTAACCGTTAATTGGTCTAACACGGTCCTTTCTCTACTTACATATTACAACCATATAAATTAAATTTAATAATATAATTATAGAAAAAAAATGAAAGATAAAGAAACCATTATACCTTTTATAAGTTATCTAATTTAACCTACTCAAAAACAAAACCCAAAGAAAGCAACTATCAACAAAAGATAATAAAGTACAGCCTATCAAATTAAATACTCCTAAAATCTAAATTGAAAAAGTTGCCTTCTTGAAAGTTCTTCAAAAGACTAAATCGAAAAAGGCTAAATTAAATAATCCAAAAGGAGTATTGTTTCCTTTCAGAAGGTATTTCAAAACCATAAATAGAAAAAATTGATCCCCACAGAAAGTGCGACTGATGCGGCGAATTCCTTCTGGACCAACATAGTATCTAGAATCACCTCTACATTCCTTTCCATCTTCATAGATCCTGCATGACAAGGTCTCAGGGAAGTCCCCTGGATCCTCTTTGATGCCTAAGTTAGTGTATGATTGGTATAGAAATAGTGTTTGGGAAATAGTCTCATTACCTGTTATGCTGCTTGGATAACCTATTTTTGACTAGTGTATTCCGTCATTCTTGCAGATCATGGTCCATGTTCCAAGATCATGGTTTAGTGGTATGATCATGGGTGAGAATTGCTTCCTCTCCTAGGTTTGCGTAGGATGGATCGCCATAGGTGAGGTGCCATTTTTTGCGAGGTTATCTCTCTTCTTCTGCGAACCGTTCTTTACTTCGTTTGTAGGGCTCGAGGTATTACCTTTGCTTCGGACTTTGCTTGGTTAGGAGGGGTGTATATCACTTCATTCGCATCACCTAAAGCCTTGATGCTTTCATCAACTACGTTGACTGCGAGTGTACCGCAGAAAAAATCCAAAAGCAATTTATGAACACATCATTCTTACATACAAAATATTTAGATAAATAAATGCAACACCTAGGTAAAAATACACACTAAAAGCTAACATATAGTCCATTAAAATAAACAAATATAGCATCTGTAACATCTCTCAATTTGCTTTCAACCCGTACAACACCTATACTTCACTAACCCCAGCTTCATCCGAACCAGCAGCAACCACAATTGGACAACCCATATTTTCACTAGCATCTAAAATGCTACTAAAAAAAATTCATTATAAGAAAACAAGCCTTCTTGTCCTTCAACCGGATCTTTAAAAGATTAAGATATCTCACCATCGTCATTCGTCTTCTTCTTTATAGTATGTTTTACAACTCTCTTCCAAGGCTTAGAAACAGGATTGGGCATAAATACATGTGTAAGAGCAGGTAACTCTGGAGTCTGCATCTCATGTAATCTCGTTGTCCGGCGAGTCGTTTCAAAATCTATGCCAGACGTGCAAAAAAAACATACATACATAAGCAATAAATCAGAAGAAAAAAAACAACTTAAAAACAAAAAGTACATTAAAAAAATCTATCTCTATCAACATATAATTCTAGAGTCTTTTTAACATTTTCCTGCGAAAGAACTTATTCCTTTGGCAAGTTAGAGTTGCACGATTTTTTAATGTAAATGTGGCACATCTATAAAAACAACATAAGTTTAGTTGGAAAATACGTCACATGAATACGAAATGAAAACAAAATTTATCTTCAACATGTTTGGTGGGATCCTCAAAGGCTATCACTACTTATGTTTAGTTGGGTTCCTGCAATAAGAAATTACACACTGAGTACTAACAAATACAACATATAACTAGATAAAAATGAAAAAATCATAGATAAATGAAAACAAAAGTTATACATAGTACAAAAAACTTGTACACACAAAATCCTAACAAATATAACATATAAGTAAACAAATGCAGTTCTTAATTCAAAATGAACAATCCACAAATAAAAAAATTGCAGTATAACTAACGATTACACACTGAATACTTACAAAGACAACATATAACTAAACAAATGTAGTTCCTAATTCAAAATGAACAATAAAAAACAAATGAAAACACAGCCATGCGATGTACAAGAAACTAGTACACACTGAATATTAACAAATGAAAAATATAAACAAATAATATGCACATTATAACATCAACGTCACCATATGCCGAGCTTTACTATTGCAACATTTAAACTAAAATGTACATAACTTTACCGAGAAATGCAATTTCTAATTAAAAAATAACAATCAACAACAACTAAAACTAAAATTCAATAGAGCAACTTATGAAAGGTGCAAAAGAAATCAAAACCAGAAAAACACACATAGCAACTCAAAACACAGAAAAACTCATATATATATATAAGACAAACTCTAAGACAATTTCTCATATTTAATCCCACATTTATTCTCTTTTGACTAGTATTTTTCTCACCAGTAGAATTCTGTTCTCTATACGAACATTGTTTTGGTTCTCGCCATTACCTAAACATCAAATTAATTAAGAAATAGAACAAACACTACAATCGAACGAATTTAAAATGAACGAATGAACAAACTAACCTCAAACGAATCGACGTCGGAAAGCAGAGAACTGATGGAGAAGATGCTAGAAGGAAGGTTACACACCTACGGTGGAACCGGTGGAGGTTACAAGCAGTTAAGAGAGAAGAATAAGGCAGTCGAACTGAGAGGAGGCAAAACTGACAGCAATGGATGTTACGAATGGAGAATATGACAAAAGTAGCGACGACGGAGGTTACCAGAAGGAAGCTACGATGACAAAGTGGTGATGGAGGTTACGAGAGAAGGCAGACGTTACGAGATAAGAAGGAAAAAATTCAATAACAAAACAAAAAATGAAGAAAAAAATAGATGAAACCTTGAATTTCTGTTAATTATAAAATAAAAATCATTTTATGATTAAGTGCTTAACCTAATCCCATTCCTATAAAAGTTCATTTTTTAAGACTTTCTCATTAGGAAAATATTCACTCCCATTTCATGTCTTGCTTATTTTTTCTGGAGAATAAATTTATTAAACTAGCTAGATTCAATTAATGAAAAGTGGAGAACGGAAAATTGACATTTGGAGAATTAAACCCCTTGACCTTTAACACACCAAGAAAATGCCCGCTCCTACTAAATTACACAAATCGTATTATTGAATATTCCACATAAATTTGCCTGCTTGTTTGACTTCTTTATCTCTGAGGATTAATAAATAGACTAATAGTCCAACACTTGGCCTCGTGGCCTGTATATATGAAGGTGAATTGGGCAATTCTGGTTGTCAAATTGCACAGCTTGTTTTATTTCTAATTTCACTATATTGACTTTTCGAATATATAAATAATGATGATTCGTTTCATTTCAATTCTCTTTATTACCTAATTATCACCCAGTAACATTTCTTATAGTTTTAGGGTTTTTTTCCAAATGCTTGCCATTTAAAAATTAATGTTGTGGTAAAAATAGTGGCGGAACCAGGACCTTATGTAAGGGTCTTAAAATGAGAGTAATTTTTTTAAACGCTTAATACAACAATATTTTAACGAACAACACTTACATAATAAGATGAATACATAATAATTAGATTTTTACAAGTAAGACAAATCACCGGATAGAAAACTACTTTCTAATACTTGTGTGGCTAGAACTAGAAGAAGGGCGGAATGGCAGACGACGTCTGAGCAGTGACTGAGGCCTGAGGGATTAGGTTTCAAAGTGTGATTCGATCTGACTTCTCCCATTCTCTGAATGATATAGGTTTGCAATTGGGTTGCGATCTGATTTACGTTGTCATCCTTTTTTTGCCTTTAACTTAACAAAACGACGTCATTTTACTTACGGTAAAACGACGTCATTTTGTTTAGTGAGAAAAAAACAAAATCAGATCGTCTTCTTTAGGTATCGCTGGAAGGGACCGCTGCAACTTCGGGGGGGAATCCATGGATTCCGGTGGCGCCTAGAGCTAAATGTCTTACCACTCCCCCCCCCCCAAGTTTCGCCCCTGGGTAAACCCTATGATCTAGAGAGCGCAGCAGCTTCATCCTCTCTTCTCACAGCCTCTTTTTCTTTAATTTTATTTTCCCATCTTCCCATTATCGATATAGGGAGATGGGGAAACAATAATTTTTCTAATTTATATTATTTTTATGTTTATGTTATTGAATAAGTATGGATTCGTTTCCATAAATTAGTATTGTTTTTCGACTAGATAGATTAAATTGTTGTGTTCATGATGATCACCCAATTTCATTGTTCACGTCGATGTTTTCGTTTGATCTAATTTTACTGATCGTATGTTTCTCTATTAGGAGTATGTTCTCGATTTGTGTTATTCAAGGTGTTTCCAGTTTGGACCACATAAATCGTATTTTGGATCAAGTGGTGTTACAGTTGATGCTCGCTTTTGGCGTAGTGATATTGATGCATGATACAGTCCTATATGTCAAGTGATCATAATTTTCACGGGAAGCGACTTAATATCCCCGAGAGTTATGTTACAGTTTTTATTGGATTTCTAATATGTAATCATACTAGGAATTGGAGGTAGCAGTCTACCAATGTCAAATCATGGACTAGTTTCTTCAACTCTTTTTCTACGTGTTGGTGTTCTGTATGATTGACATAAGACTCGACTTGTTAGATATTACGGAGGTTCAGTGAGCACCATGCCGAAGACGGTCAGTCTGGTTGACATGTAGTTTAGATATTCTTGCAATATATCAATTTCACTCACTGTAATCGCCGTTGGCCATTTTTCCCATTAACTTTAAATGATTGATTTTAAAAAATAAATTAATGTTGTGTCAAAAGGAGCAACTTATTGTTCTTGGAAAATAAATCACACGAAGTAAAAGTCAAAGAAAGAAAACTAACAGAGAGAACAAAGAAACCAGGTCGTATATTATTATTTGATGAACGAAGTCCAAGTATAGGTAGGTGTATTACATTTGTCACCTACAAACTACAATAAACAACTAAAGAATGAATGAATCAATAGAGGCTACTTAATGACCAGGTCCTCTAGGGCTAGGACCGGAAGCCAACCGCTGAAGCCAAAACGACATCGTCTCCTTCGCCCTCTCGTACGCGTGAGCCGGGAATGTATCCAGATGATTCACGCCGGAAAATTCCTCCTCCGCTTGCAGTAGCCGTGCCCCCTCCGCCATCATCATCATGGTAGTGAGCAAGATGAAGAAAACCATTACTCCATTAATCCTTGGTCTTCTGGAATCCATCCTAAAATAATAACAATACTTGTAATTTGTAAATGTAGGTTGTGTAAAAGCAAATGCTGTATGAATTGGATTTCTGAGACAAATGTGTGAAGAAGGTGGTGTATTTATACTTGGGGTTTTTGGTTTTGGTGCTGTGCATGGTTGGACTGAAGGGAGGCAATGCAAAAGTTCAAAACGTTGATCGTTGAATATTGTTAGTACTGTTTTAGTTTCTTGTGCGAGTGTTACGTACTCACGTGTTGACCAAGAAAACCCAGTAATCTGAAACTACTGTATATATTAATCTGGTCCGCTGTGCTTATTTGATTCGTTTATTTTATTAATTGCCAAACTCCAGGGGCTTTAGGCGAAATATGAACGCGTGTGTAAATTGTAATATAGGAGCACGCGGGTTGAATTTGTCAATTTTCAGGCCTTATTGAATGCTAAGGGCATGCGTTTAATTTTGACATTAATATTATGCGTGTCTCCCGATAGGCTTATTCTTTACCTTGTAGGTTGAATATGTTAAACTATATATTAAATTTAAAAATATATTACTCCCTCCGTTCAAAAGAGTTTGGCACACTTTTTTTGCCATTTTTCTCAAGGCATGTTTGACCATTAATAACTTTTGCTACGTATGTTAATATCATGTAAA
>JAULKM010059016.1:0-10562 GCA_032355605.1 Rubia tinctorum
GGGCCCATGCCCACGACCAAAATTTTGACCGTGCGAACCCCGACCTCCTTGGCGTGAAAATGTTCCCGGTTCGTTCAAGAAACTAGAGACCGGTTTTATAACTAAAAACCGGTCTAGAAACCATCACTGTGGTTGTTTTCGATTTCTAGATCGGTTTTTAAAAATTAAGAAATCACCACTGCACATACTCTAAGTTCTATGGTTCCTGAGAACCTTAAAAAGTGGAATAGAATATTTCAAAATTGTATCAAGCCTTTTTTAAATATGAAAAATACATGGCATCTTGATGTATTAAACATCTAATGTTGCATGCAAGGAATATCACAGGTGAGGCCAAACCTCCTGATAAATTGAGAAAGTTCCTCAAATCCTCAAATATTGTAATGACTCGGTTGAAATCTAAATCCCGCGTTTTCAATGAATATTAAAATCACAACATGGAATATGAGATGTATTGTTTCATTCATTAGATTACAGAAATTGATCAACATGCATAAGTTATTTGTGGTTGTGATAATTGAACTGAAACATGTTAATAAATTGGAGCAATACAGAAGAAGTTTAGAAGTTGAAAATGCTTTCACATCACAGGATTCTAGGATCTGGATACTCTTTAGGAATGGTTTCACACCTAACCTAATAACAGATAAAAGAGATTTCATTCATTTCTCAGTTAGCCATCTGAACTTTCATACGTTTTAGATCCTAGCCATTTATGGAAAACACAATAGGCAAATTAGAGCAGAAATGTTCTCTGCCCTAGAGCCGGCCATTCAGGATCCTTCAGTCCCCACAATATACTTGGGGGACTTTAATGCCATCATTACTGTAACAGAATATAAGGGTTCATCAACCTCAAATTCAAACAGTATACTGGATTTCGACACTTTCCTTAACTCAAATGAAATATTGGATCTACCCACAGTAGCTAACCAGTATACAGTCAAATGGTAGAAAACAAAACCACAGAGTTAGCAAAAGTCAGCAGTACATGTCTTAAATAGATCCCCCTAGGATCACTCTCCACTAATCCTAGAAGCTCAGATACAGGAAACTAACAACCCTAAATCTTTTAAGTTCCAGAAAATATGGACTGAAAGGGAAGAACTTCAGAAAATCATCAAAATCAGTTGGGACTTAGATTGTCAGGATCAAGGAATAGTTAGGTTCACAAACAAATTGAAAAGGCTAAAATTGACTTTAAAAGCTTGGAACACAGCCACATTTGGTAATATTTTATTTAATATTCTTAATGCTAAAGCCCAGGTCCAAAGCCTATAAACCATATACGACCAAACCTTAGATGAACAGGATCTCATTAACCTAATTGAGGGTAGGATAAACCATTTCCTTAGATTAAAAGAGGAAAATGAATTTTGGAAACAAAAATCTAGGGCTCAATGGTTAAAAGGTTCAAATCTTAACACTGTGTTCTTTCATAATTCTATGAAAAATAAGCAGGTTGGGCTTAGAATTAACAAAATAAAAACTGAGGATACAATAGGAGATTACGCAGCTGAATTTTATAAAAATCTGCTAACTGGTGATAATAAGGACATCACAGATAAGGCAATGGCTGAGAGTTTAAACTTGATTCCAAAATTAATTGATGATTACGATAACGTCAAACTTATTAGGCTAATAGACATGGATGAACTAAAAACAGTAGTTTTTGGACTGAACCCCAACAGTGTAGCAGACTACATGTATATTTCCCTCTCCAATTTCATCAACAAAATATTCTCTAAAATACTTGTTGGCAGGATATCATCTGTGATATCCAAGTGTATATCACAGGAATAAAGTGCCATCATTAACAATAGGGAAATATCATACAACATACCTGTCATGCAAGAGATGGTTAGGATGCTAGATAAGAGAAACAAATCTCTAAACACAATTGCAAAAATTGATATGTCTAAGGCCTTCGATAGGGTCTCTTGGCTAATGCTCAATTCACTGCTCCTAAAATTTGGTTTCCATTATCACTTTGTGAATCTAATCCTAAGTAACATAGCAGGAGCTAGATTTTCAGTCCACGTAAATGGTAAACCCAATGGTTTGTTTAGGGAAAGTAGAGAGTTGAAGCAAAGTGGTCCCCTACCCCCCATACTCTTTAACCTTATCACTAAGGTGCTGAATAGAGGTCTTTAACACATGTTTAATGAAAACTTAGTGGACAAATTCTAGATCCCTAACTCAGCCCAGATACCCACTTATCCCGCAGATGATACAGTGATTTTCCTTAAATCCACCAATAAAACACTAAAAACCCTAGTTTCATTCTTGTCAAAGTATCAGAGAGCTACGGTCCAGGTGGTTAACTATAGTAAGAGTGCCTTCTATACTGGTTGTAAGACTAGTGCAATAACTAGAACTTGGATAATTCAGATCACTTAGATGGTAGAGGGGGATTTTCCCTTCACTTACTTAGGAGTCCTAGTTTTCAAAGGTAGAAAGATGAATTGCCACTTCTAGGGCATAGTAGAGAAACTGAACTCTAGAGTTCAAAACTGGACAAATAAAATTTTAAATCAAGCTGGAAGAACCATTCTCATTGAACATGTCTTTTCTTCTATCCCTCAACACTGTTATGACCCCTACAAGAGGTATAACATTAAAGATGGAAGCAATTTGCCTATATTTTTTTGTGGGGTATAGAAGATGAGGTTAAACCAAAGAAAAAAATAGAGGGGCTGGGATAATATAACATTCCCATATAATGAAAATGGCATCCACACTAAGGATTTCAGAACTAAAGTTTATGCTTTATCCTCTAAACTTTGGTGGACTCTACAGGAGGGAAAGACATTATAGTCTTAACTTATTTGGTCATTGCCACCATCATCTAGAAGTTCTAATCCTTGGAAGATATTTTTCAAAATATTTCCCATTACTGAACACCACTCCATGATCCTCATTACAAGAGGAAATGGTAATTTCTGGATAGCAATCTGGACTGATATCGGCTGCCTAGTTGATCACTGGAATAGAAATTCAGAAATTCCACTCCTTTTCCTTATAGTGTTTGAATTCTTGCATGAAAAATATTCATATCAATGTGTTAGCCCAAGGTTTGTCCTTTGAGATCACATAGGTACTGCAGCTAACTTATGAGATCACCCAAGATGAAGACAGGGTAATTTGAAAGCCTGAATTGTCAGGTAAATTTGATGTCAGTTATGCTTATCACATACTTAGAAGAAAAAAATTACACTTAAGGATTCTTCATAAGGTATGGAATAGAATTTTAACAAGGAAAGTGTCTTTCTTCTCATGGAAACTAGTTAATAACATTCTGCCTATTGATGACGTTCTTAGTTAAACTGGGATTGTTGGTGTATCAAGATGTGTTATGTTCTTTAATGATATTGAGTCCATGAATCATGTTTTCAAACTATATCCCATATCTCAGCAACTTTGGAACTTCGCATATAGCATTTTGGAGATGAATTTCATGCATTTTGATCATTTATTTGACATAATTTCTTGGTTTTTGACCTATCAGAATGTATACAAAACTAAGAATAGTTTTTAAAATTTTATGCTTGGCTCTTTTTGCTGGATTATATGGGGAAAAAGATGTGCTTCTTTGTATGAAAATACTAGCCTACTCCTAGCTCTATGATTTCCCAACTAAGAAAGTTACTCATTGATATATTCAGTGTTAATCCAAAAATTGTATATCCGAACTGTGTTTGCTTAAATGCAATGGTTTACTTCCAGCCCCTAAGCCCAGAAAACTGAAAATCATGAGAATAATCATATGGCATCCTCCCGACTCGGGTATTAAACTAAATACGAATGCCCCTTTCTCACCCCCTCCATGTGCCAAAGGATGATTTTCTTATCAGGAACAAAAGCGCATGAATTATAATACAGGGGGCAACGCCAATTCCTCAAGTATGCAATGCACTTGAGGCTGAATTAATGGCACTAACAGCAGGTATCAATTTTTTTTTTGTAATTTCAGGCACTCCCTCTAACCATAGAAACTGATTGCTTACAGATAACTAAACTTCTTCACAAAGAGGAATAATGGCCATGGAGAATCAGGAAAAAAATCAGAAAACTAAGAGACCTCACAACTGTAGCAGCAGCGAATGTCATCCACATCTTCAGAGAACATAACATAGTGGCACACTTACTGGAACAAATAACTCAGTAGGGAACGAATCACCCCCAAAAAAATTTGGAGTTGCATTCAGCTAGACACACACACTAAGCAGGCTATTGCAGCATATCAATTAGGAATTCAAAACTGGATGATGATCACCGGAAACTAGCTATTATAGCTATTCATTAGTACTGATTAGAGTGTAAGACTACCTCTACATACTCCATCCATACTCTCTTAAGATCACAAGTTTTTTTCTTTTTGCTTGCATAGTTACAACTTTGACTAGATTGACGTGGCTAACACAAGAGTTAACACGGGGTGGAGGCTCTTACAATTAGAGTCTCAGTCCGGCTATTTTTTATTTTACACATTGCTTGTTTTTGTCTTAGATGCGAAATGAAATTTAGTATTTTGCAACTGGTTACATCTGGATTGGGGCACCAACAATATATTAACCCCCCACCATTGGTGGTTTAATATAACCAAAAAAAATTGTATGGAATACCTATAAAAGAGAATGTGTTATTTGACATAGAAGTGCTAGCTTTGCCAAATAATCAACTACACTTGATTTCCCTGAAAATATGTTGAGGTCATCTCCAATGGTAATAGATTTTTGCATACGAGGAAAACAAGATATTTTTTGTGTTTGTTCACTCCAACCATACCCTATATTTGGCGTACTTGGCTCCCGTTGCTACAGTGTCACACCATGTTTAGCTTGCACTGTAGCAACTCGATTTCTCTCTTTTGATTTGGTTATTGTGTTTTCCTTTTTTTGTTTGATTTGTTTTTTCTATTTAAGTTTCCTTTTTTTCATTTTCCCATTATTTGTAATTAACATTTTATATCATTTATTTTATTATTTATTTTTAAATATATTTAATTATTAAATATATTTAATTATTAAATATATATATATAAGATAAATACATTCTTATTTTTGATATAAAATAATAGTGTCAGTGATAATTTATTTACATTTTAAAAATATTATGTGAAATAAATTCTTTTTTATTTAATATCATGAATTTTTTAAAATTTACTTTTAGTATACATAAATAATATATATATATATAATAGATAAAATAATATTATAAATGATAATTTATTTGTATATTAATTTAAATTATTTAGTTGTATTTTATTTAAATCATATACAAATGTTGTATGGATTTTCTTTTTAATTATTTTTTAATGTTTTCTTGAATTTTTTTTGTTTACTTGTATTTTATTTCTTGAACTTTTTAAATATTAATTATCCTATGTAATTTTAAAGGTTTCATTAAAAATAGATTTTTATTAATTAATTATTTTATTTTTTGATAAAAATAATTCAAAGTAAAAATATAATTGTGATAAGTTTGAACATAATAAAAGCTTACAGTGGTTATAAAATTAATGTTCAAAAATAATATAAAGGAATTTTTTTTAGAGGAAGATATAGAGTAAACTGTTGGAGTAAATACACTGTGTTAACTGTAACAAACTATTGTAGCAGCTAAAAAATAGAGGAAACCATTAAAAATGCTTTGAGTGAGGAAAGTCATTTGAACCAAAAACTTTCATATTGTTCTAAAGTCTTGAGTGTATCTTCATAAAATTTTAAATTCCTTTCTTAAAATCTTGATACACTAAACATAAGTTTTGCAAAATCACTTTCTCAAAGTAAATATCTCATCTTAATATATTATATTATAATACAATTAGTATTTAAGAAAAGCTAATAAAAAATTTTTAAAAATTTATGGGGTATATATACGCTCCCCCGACCTTTTAAAAAGGATAATGTGAGATTATACAATGAATTACAGGCTAAAAAAGAACCCCTAAGGCAGCCAAAATTGCCTTCAAAAGAATGCAGCTATACAAAGGAAACCTACTCCTAATTACTTTATACATCGCCAAGAATCGAATAAACTGAGAATGGTTTAGATTACCGTGGTCGATTTCACGTGATTCTACTCCTCAAACCTCCACCCCTGTGTTAGTTTGATGGTAGCCAGGCGTGGAACCATGGGTTGAGATCAGATGCAGGATGCCTCCTCAGTAGGGAAGAAGCTTGAATCTTGAAAGTGTAGACTTCCATGAGCCATTTTCCTTCAAACTAGGAAGGGGTGATTCTTTAAAGCTTGATGTTGCAACTTTGAGAGATCCCTACTGTTGTTACACCTGCAAAGAGCAAGGAATAGACATCAGCAACCAGAAGCCACGGAAAATAGCCCGAAAACAACCAAAGGCACCCTGAGCACAAAAGAGTAGAAACACACATAGAGACTCAATACCAAGTGGAATTTTATGAAGAGTGAATCCAACATCCATTGCTAGGAGCACATGCATATTACAAATATAGATGTAGTTATATACACGCATATCAGAGTTATGAAGGATGTTCTCTTGGAGTTCTGATCATAGGGACCTGCAATTTATCCATATTAACCAATCCTTTGGTTCTACTATCAAAGTTCCCCATTTTAAAAGGATGCATCAACATTGCATTTCAGGCGCTTTTTCCACATACAGACCCTCGATGTTTTAATGTTCTTTTTCCCAAGGTAAGGAATAGGACCAATTTGAACCCAGAGATTGTCCTCTTCGTTGCCACTGATGGGGTTTGCTGCAAACGAGTTATATGCGAACTTTTTTATCTGATGGACTATAGACTGGACAAATCCTTGTATATCATCAAAAATGCAAGTAATTTTAGCCTTCCAAAGGTGCCAGAATGTGGTTACTCCCAAGATTAGAATGATTTTAGCATGACATGCTGAAAGAGATGGGTTATTAATGTAATAGGACTATTTGTCCCAAGCAGAATTTAAAACCCAGATTTGTAATAAGCATACAAGCATGAATCTGCTCTCAGATTAAAAGAGAGAAATAGCATTGATTAAAAAGGTGTTCCACAGAGTCCATATTATCACACTTCCAGCATTTTGATGCAAATTGAAAGTTTAGGTTGGAAAGCACATCATCAAAAGGCAAAAAATTATTCTTCTAAGTTTTGAAAAGAAAACAGAAATTTTACTTAGGCTCCAAAGAGAGGATTAGATTTTCTCTTTTGCTGATGAATTCAGCTAAAGAGGTGTCAGGGAAAGGAATAATGAGTTAGGACCATTAATAATATAAAGCCCCTGAACTAAGCCAATTACCATTCCAAAAACTGCACAATCCTTTTCTTGGAATAATGAAGGATTTAATCTTGAAAATTTCATTAACCTGAGTAATCCTACTCCATAAAGGGCAAGATTGAGTGTAAGGCGACAGTGACCAAAGAAATCTGGTTCAGATCCCTTGTTTTCTTGCATTTTCTACCAAATTTTGCATGAAAAATCTTTGACAAAGCTAGGAGAGATCTAACCCCTAGCCCGTTCTCAGAAACTGGGAAGCACGGGTGAGACCAAGCTCTCCAGGTTCTTTTTCTTCCCAGTTAAGTAGATCCCCAGAAGAAAGATGACATTTTGTTTTCTATTTTCCTGATGAAAGCCTTGGGAGGTTTCACTGTAGAAATAATATGTACTGGGAGTGAAAGGAGACAGGATTTGATTAAAGTTAGTTTTCCAACATGGTTTAACCAATTGCTCTTCCAATTTCTGATCCTACTGTCAATTGACTCTAGGATCTCATTGTAATGTGATATTTTATTTTTCCATTAAAAATGGGAACACCTAGATATTTAAAGGGATCATATCCTTTCTTCATACATAAAATAGCTTTAACCTGTCTATGGTGCAAGATTGAAGCTTTACTGTACAAATGATAATCACTCTTGTTGTAATTTATCATCTATCCTGATGCCGACTGATAAGCATCCAAAAATAATCTGATAGATTTCAGGTTTTTGATCCCTCCACCCAGAAAGATAGTCGTATCATCCACGTATATTAAATGTGTAACTTTCATAGTATTATTTGCAAAGAAGAAATATTGAAGATTGTTTGATTCAAAGTATTTCTTAAGGGATCTAGAAAAAGACTTTGTTAGAACATTGTATAAAAAAGGGATAGGGTATCCCCTTGTTTTATACCCCTAGAAGCTTTAAAAAAAATCTACGAGGAGAACCATTAAAAAAAATAGAGAAGAAGGCCAAGCTAATGTTAGCTAAAATTATCCTAACCAGTGATCCTGAAAAACCCAAATCTGAGGAGAGAGGAGTTTAAAAAGCCCCATGATACCATATCAAATGCTTTCTGCAGATCTAATTTAAGGATTAGATTATGGTTAGGGCATTTTTTATTCAGCAATCTGAACATTTGATGCATTTGTATAACAGTATCTGAGATATCCCTATTTTTAATGAATGCTAATTTTTCATTTGATATGATCAGGTTCATTATAGGTTTAATTCTTTCCATTAGTAATTTAGAAAATATTTTATTAATAAAATTATCGAGACTAATGGACCTATAATCGGAAAAATTCGGTGGGCCTTTTTTTATGGATAAGAGTTATCCAGGTTGATGAAATACCTTGAGGTATTTTTAAACCTGATAGAATTTTATTGATAGTAGCTTGCAAATCACCTTTGAAAGATTCTCAAGCAAACTTATAGAAGTTTGCAAGGAATCCTGGTTGGATTGAAAGACCACATCTTTGATCTCCTCAAGATTAGCAGGCTGCAGCAAATTAGAATTGCATTCATCTCCTATTATCTTAGGGATGGATTGCAAGAAAGGATTAAGAAAGGTGGGTGAAAGGTCATGTTGGTGTTGGGTTAGGAGATTAGGAAAAAATGTAACGGCCTCTTCTGCAATCAGATTCTGACCGGTGATCCAGTCACCATTTTGTTTTTCAATCATGGTGATGTGTGTTTTACAGTTTTTTTCTTTATTAGCCATGTGAAAATTTTTGTGTTATTGTCACCAAGTTTTAGCCATTTAACCTTTTATTTTTTCTTCCAATGTATGGCTTCCTCTTTTAGTGCTCTAAGAAGATTATCTTTTTGAAGGTTTAAGTTTATCATGTTCTACTCTGAATGTATCTGTAGTAGCTGAGATTCAGCTTCAAAAACTCTGTTTTTTTCTTTGGTTATATTATCATTAATATCTCTGAAACTTTCTTTATTCCAAATTTTAAGAGTTTTCTTAAGTCTTTCATGTTTAAACTGAAATGCCTTCATTCCAGGCATGGGGTAGGGAATGTTCCAGTTTTGGTGTATAAGAGAGGAAATTTTACTTTCCCTATTTAGCCACATCGGCTGAAACCTGAAAGGCCTGGGAATTGAAATATCAGATGATTGGATAGATGCCATCAGTGGAGCGTGGTTGGATAGAACTCTATTCAATACTTGAATAGAGCTATTAGGGAACATTTGACGCCAAACTTGGCATCCTAGTCCTCTATCTAATCTCTTATATACCTAGGCTATGTTCTTGTTATTTGTCCGTGTAAAGTGTTAGCCTACTGTGTATATATGTGTTAATCTTAGAGAGTCGATTAGATCATTAAAATCATGTATACTACCAAGGTTTGGGTTGTTATTACCTCTGTATTCGGAATGAGAGGTGATCACATTAAAATCGATGATTAAAATTTTAGGTATGTGTGGGAGATTTATAAGATCTTCCCACAGATCCTTCCTTAGAGACCTATGTCTTTGCATAAATAAAAACTGCCAGCCAAGGATTTTGCTGATTATTTGTAGAACTTTCATTACTAGCCCTTGTGTAAATTGAGAGTGAAAACTAAAGTTTATTGAACTATTCCACATGATCCAAATCCTTTTATTATTCGCAACAAAGTGGTTAGGCAGACCTAGTTTCCTTTTATGCACCGTAATTTTATATCTCTAATGCATTGGCTCTAAAAGGCATATAAGTGACAGAATATGTATAGACATGAGAGATTTAATTCTTTTAATAAATTTATTTTATCCCATGCTATTCCAGATTAGCCAGTTACCAAATATTTTGTGTTTTATCATTTAAAAACTATATATTTTTCCTATTACCCCATCTGAGAATCATGTTAAGTCCAGAGAAATAGTTTTTAAATCTCTTGTTTTTCAAATTAAATAGGTACAAAGGCATTAAAGGCATGTGTAGGAGTTAGGATTTGTACGTGTGAGTACGTGGTTCATCTTATATGTGACCCTAGATAAGGATTTGGAGCTATTGACAGTGTCAACACTATGATTAGATTTTGATTTTGGTATCCATGTTATGATCCAAGCAGGGGCTGTCAAGAAGGTCTGAGACATGAGATTTAAATTCCTCCATGTCATGTAATACAGAGAAGCTGTTATTAGTTAACACTGGCTCATTATAAGGTACTATAGTAAGAGAAAGAGGACTGAAATTATCAATAGGAGTTTGAATAGTAAATAGATCATCCTTCTAGAATGTAGCAGGGACATTATCTTTTATATTTTCAATAAGTTCAGTTTCTTCTGAAGAAATACAATTTGCATTAATAATATCAAAAGAGCTTTGCACCACGGGAG
>JAULKM010059037.1:0-12411 GCA_032355605.1 Rubia tinctorum
CGAACTTTTTGGGACTACATTGGTTAGGGGATCCAGTAAAATAACCCCTGCTCATCCATGATGAGCTCTTGAATAAATAAAAAAAGAACTTGCTCAATATGATAACTCTTACATGGTAGATACTGATGATTGCCCAGATAACGCTCTTGATTATAGTGATGAAGATAGCCTAGATGATAAGATTTTTTATGACTATGAGAGTGATAGAATAAATCCCACCTTGCACTTCAATTTTGATGAACATGTCGATGAGACTATTGATTTGCATGATGTTAGTGATGATTTATCTATTTTGGATTGATTTTCTATGATAACTAACATGCGGAAATTAGTGAAGAGTGGCGGGGATGTAAAGCTCCCTCGACCACCCCCTAAACCTAAGCAAATGGGTAAGGACTCGACATTGGCTAGGAATGGCTACTCACTCTTTTTGGTAAACAAATTGATTAAAGGTAAGGATGGTGCCTTGTGGAGACCTATTCACAAGAATGTCATCGTGGGTGGAGTTGCCGATGGCAACTTCCAAGACCCAATGGTAGGTTCTTTCAATTAAAATGCATGAAAAAGAAATAAGTCGTGAGGACGGCAATAAAAATATGGTGCTCATTCTTGCTTTACTTTTGATATCCTTTAGTAAATAGATTATGCTTGTTTTAGTGTCTCACAAAGGATTTTGAGATGAAACTCTTTTTTATTGATAAATTTGAGTTCAAGTCTCATGCTTTGTGGTTGGAAGGATATAGGGCTTGTTAGGTGACAAAGTTTCTTCGGAAAAGGGAGGAAGAAGAAAGAGGGGCACTATTCACAAGGTAGCCTCGTGCAAGTCCATTTTGCACAAGGGGTGCTTTGTGGCAACCCTTGTTTGCACGAGGGTAGCCTCGTGTCATACACGAGCCAGCAAGAGGCTAACCACGTGCCCGGCTGGGATTTTTGGGTCAAAATTGCAGATTTGTAAAATAATTAATTTTAACCCAAAACCTGCAAATTTTGGCCCATTAATTCTGCAAAACCTTTGTTTCCTTCAAATGTGGGTGTAAATATTACACCAACACCTCTCTTATGCATAAATAAATTGGTACTTTTGTCCCTTTCATTCTTTTATTTCAAAAATGTCATTCGTATCTCATTTGTACCTCCTTTCTAAATCACTTTTTTATTGAAAATAATGATCCATAGTACATTCCCTCACCCATATAAATCACTTAGCTCATTGAAATCTCTCAAAAACACTCACTCTCACTTCCCCTTGGTGAAACTAAAAAATTGGAGCATTTTTGCTTCTTCTTGTGTGGATTCTTTCATTCTTGGCTTCAAATTACGGGTAATCCTTTGAGCTTCATGTTTACTTAGTTTATTTAGCATGATGATGTGATGAGGGGGCTTGCAACTCGAGAAAAAAAAACATTGAAATGTTTTGAGGAAATTTTTGAGCTATGTGAATGATCTTGTGTTGAACTAAGTGAGGGGGGCATTGTACTTGTGTTTTTATGATATGATCTTTATTTTCCATGGTGGTTTAGAAGGAATGATTATTGACTGCATGATGTTCTTGATGGGATACTATGATTTGTCATGCTTTATTGTTTGGGGAGAATGTTTCTTGAATTAATATCCTTTATGTTGAGAAAACATGATTTGGAATGTTTTGGCTATTTAGAAATAAGTGTTCTTCTTGAATGATGAATGCCTTTGAATATTCTTTCTTTGAGAAAACATGATTTGGAATGTTTTGGCTATTTAGAAAGAAGTGTTATTCTTGAATGATGAATGCCTTTGAATATTCTTGCTTTGCCACCTTGTTCTTGTTATGATAGGATGGCTCCAAAAAGAAATAGATCGTAAAAAGGACAACTTCCCGATGGTGACAAAGGGAAGAAATGAGAGCCGGAGACTTCCCTTCCTCCTAACCCCGCTTTTGTTGTTAATGAGTTCATGGGGTTGACCACCATTTCTAGGAGTGCGGCTCGGAGGTGGAAGTACTTGAGATGCCCAAAGGGAACCATATTGGAGACGAAGTTTACTTGTAATGAGACCTTTGGAGCACTAGGTCTGCTCGAGCCCATCACGAATTTGCTACGTCGAATACGCCTAGAGGGTTTCTTAGACAATCATTCCAAGACTTGTGTACGGTGGACTTTGGAGTTTTGGGCAACCTTGGAGCAATTAAATGACAACGAGGGGAAGAGAAGCATCCATTTTCACTTGGATGATAAGGAGTACACTATGTCACATCGGCACATTGCCCAAGCATTCATGTATAAGTACGGGAAGGAGCTTCCAAGGACACACCGGCAAGGCCTTCCATTTTAATTGAGCATTTTTTGGAGAATTCTTTAGGGCGTGAAGAGGAAGCATCTTTGTAAGAGCACCGCAATTTTCTATTCGGCTTTCGATATGTCCAGCAATTATTTTCCATGGGAGTATTCTGTCACGGGGAGATTTCAAATGCCTGGTTCGGATTTCCAAGTTCTTTGGGAGATGACTCTTGAGGGGAATTTCTACCCCAACATGGTTGCCGCTTTCGTGGAGGAATGCATTTCCAAAGAAAACAAGAAAGGTTTCAAGATATCTATGGGTGGCATGGTCAGATTTTAAGCCCAACAATTGGGTCATCCGGTCCTTTCTTCATTCGTCTTGGCAAATTTGATCACTCAGGGACACGGTCCACGATAGACAAGTTGACGAGAGTATCTATGGTGGTTACCACTACCTCTAAAGATCACTTTGTATGGATATATGGTGGCTCCTTGGTGTGCAATTTCATGATTCTCCCCTAGCCGGAGAGTACAGCTATCGACTGGGATAGGGTATTGGAGGACCTCTTCCTAGCCCCTAATCCAAGGTTTGAAAAGGATTTCTACAGAATCCTATCAAACTTGGATATACACATTGAGGAGGATGATAACGAGACATCATTTAGGGTACCACCTAGCCGTACTCAGCTACCCCCATATGTCCTCAACCAATATTTCATATTCGGGTAACAACTTTTGAGCTCTATCTGACTAATGCATGACATTAGTCATGCGGTGGGTGGAATAAGCATATAGTTGGAATAATGTTGGATTAGGCTAAGCTCTATGAAGGGTACCATGAATGTTTGGGGGTCTAGGTTGGAGTCCATTGACCTGGAAATGAAGGAGGAGTTCACCATTGCGGATGAGAGGGTGGATGTCCAAGAAGAAGCCATTGAGAAATTGATTGAGAGATTCCACATATCAAGGTTTAATGGTTTTCAGGATGTCATTCCTATCGAGAGGAAAGAAATGTGACAAGAGGAGAGAAGAAGGAGGCGTGAAACATGGCACTTGAGGAGGGACCCTTCGGGGGTCACAAGAGTGATTTCCACTACTTTTCTATTTCCCTCATATGATGGTCGCAGAAACATTCGCTTTGCTCTGATACCAACTGATATGAATCTCCTTGTTAATACTCTGGGTAGAGGAATTTAAATATTTGACTGAATGAAGGGATCCACAAACTTTCACTTGATCGCACAAATTGATCACCAACTAGCCTATGGGATTGATGCTCAACTCGAAATTTGCTCGTTAACTAGCCCGCGGGATTAACTCACAAATAAAGGGTTCTTTGTTCACTAACTAGCCCGCGGGATTAGTTCACAAAGGTTATTGATACTTAATTAATCCGCAGGATAAAACAACAATGAAAATTAATGCTTGCAAGCAATAAACTCGAAAATCTGAATTTTTTATTGATAGTAATGTGTAAAATTTTGTGGATGTCCTCCCCTATTTATAGGCTATAATTCGGCCTCTTAGAAATAGAAACATAGCAGGATTTGGTAGTTCCCATTAGAAATTGGAAAGAATTATAGCTGCTTTAAGAAGTTAAAACCATATCTAACTACAATACATAATTTAAATCTAAATGATGACCATATTCATCCAAGTAAATCAATCAAATATTGGATGTATTCTTGAATGAATCTACCTTATCAAAACCTACCAAATCTAGTTCTAAGCAAATCAAAACTCCTAAATTACAATATTTCAAAATTAATTCTATATGTGAGCACACTACCTCATTAAAAAACTCAATGAGAAAAAGAGTACAGTGTTAAATTAATAAAAATTCTAAACTAAGAAAAATAAAATAGATGATATTTTTGACATCGTATCAAGAATGGTATGGGCCATGTAAAACAAAGCGGCCAGTGCCCACACTTAGCCATTTGGAGGTGAATTTGGATGCATTTGGAGTAACAACGGGTCCGGATGCACGCGGGTGTATGCATGTAGGTTGCCGTTGTTAACGTGACAATCGACCATGCTCTAGTAAGTCGATGAGTTGGTCTAAAAGGTTACGGGTAAAGATAGCTATAATAGAAAACTAGGATTAGCTTTGCAACCCTAGAGCCATCGATAAGTTGCTTCATCCCCCTTTCCCTTTTAGGCCTAGGGAGAAGCATTCGTGGTGTAGTACCCAGGACGTAATTGTACCGGGGAGACTTGAATCTGCACGGCAGGCATGGCTATCATTGCATTCCCTTAATAACGGAGGTGGTGCCGAGGGAAGATTACATGCAAATATCTTCTTGGTAGTATAGTAGTAGGAACAAGAGCAACAATACAAATCTCTCTCTTTGACTCTCAGCCTTCTCTCAGTTCAATTAGTGGATCTCTCGTGATTTATTAGAGCGGCGCTGGGAGGGGGAGGGTCACCTTTCATGATAGAAAACACCGTGCTTGATTTAGGTGCATCAATAAATGTGATTCCTTACTCTTTGTATGAAAACCTCAAATTATGTACTATACACAAAATTGGGGTGGTACTCCAATTAGCCAATCGTTCTAGTGCATACCCTAAGGGTGATGTGTTGGTTAAGGTGGATTCCTTAATATTCCCCGTATATTTTTATGTCCTTGACATGGAGCATGATAAACATGTCACCCCAATTTTGTTGGGGAGTCCATTTTCAAAAACTTCAAGGACAATAATTGATGTGCATAATGGTACCCTCACCATGGAATATGATGGGATTAAAGTAGATTTTAATATAAATGACTCTATGAAGTATCCTATTTACGAATACTTTTGCCATGCTATATATATTGTTTAAAATGTTGTGCAAGTTGTTTTTGAATTAAATGGTGAGGATTCTTTGTTAGTTGCTTTGGAATGTGATATCGATGATGGATACCGTGTATATTCTATGAGCACTAACTTGAAGGAAAGTTTTGAGGACTTAAATATGCTTCAAAATATGAGATCGAACCCTCCTCCTCTACCCCTAGAGGAACCCAAAAAATCAGAATTCCTCCCATCACTTGTAAAAGCCCCAATTGTTTAGCAAAAAGCTTTTCATATATACCTCAAGTATGCATTTCTTGGGGAAGGGGAGACACTCCCGGTCATCGTTTTGAGTAAGCTCACTTAAGAGCAAGAGGATAAGCTAATGGTGGTGTTACGAGATAATTAAGAAGCAATTGGATGGACTACAACTAACATAAAGGGCATGAGTCCATCCACTTGCATGCACCGAATCTTTTTGGAAGACGATGTTAAACCCGTGCGACAGCCCCAACACCGGTTGAATCCACCTATGATGGAGGTGGTGAAGGTGAAAATCCTCAAATTTCTTCAAGCGGGGATGATTCATCCAATTTTGGATAGAAAATGGGTGAGCACAACTCAAGTGGTGTCGAAGAAGAGTGGGGTGACGGTAGTTGAGAATGACAAGGGTGAAATGGTGCCCAGTTATGTTCAAAATGGGTGGTGAGTTTGCATCGACTACCAAAGGATAAATGCAACAACCCGGAAGGATCACTTCCCATTGTAATTCATTAATCAAATGCTAGAGAAACTAGCAAGTCATCCATTATATTTCTTTTTGGATGGATACTCGGGTTATTTTCAAGTGGCTACTGCCCCAGAGGATCAAGAGAAGACAACCTTCAAGTGTCTCTTTGGTACGTTTGCTTATCGGCGTATTCTTTTGGGTTATGTAATGCCCCTCTACTTTCCAAAAGTGTATAGTGAACATTTTCTTGAAATTTGTTTAAAATTTTGTCGGAGTATTCATGGATGATTTCATCGTTCATGGTACCTCTTTTGAAAATTGTTTAGAAAATTTATCACAAGTTTTTAAGCGTTGCATTGATACTAATCTTGTGTTAAATTCCGAGAAATGTCATTTTATGGTAGAACAAGGCATTTTCTTAGGCCATGTTGTCTCCTCTAAGGGTATTGAGGTAGACAAGACAAAGATAGACACAACTCAAACTTTGCCTTATCCTACTAATGTACGCGAAGTGTGTTCTTTTCTTGGTCATGCAGGATTCTATCACCAATTCATAAAATATTTTTCAAAGATTGCATCCCCTTTGTGCAAGTTGTTGCAAAAGGAGATGGAATTTATGGTGGGCAAAAGTTGTAAAGGGGTTGTCGATACATTGAAAGATTATTTTTGGCCCTTATCATACCGGATTGTTCCATGCCTTTCGAGATCATGTGCAATGCGAGTGATTACACCGTCGGAGCAGTGCTTGGTCAAAGGGTGGAGAGAGTGCATCACATCATCTAATACACATCAATGACTCTCAATGAGGCTCAAAGGAACAACTCTACCACAGATGAAGAATTACTAGCAGTGGTATTTTCCTTAGAAAATTTTTGATCTTGTTTGTTTGGTACCAAAGTTATTTGTATACATTGGCCATGCAGCACTTGATGACGAAGAAAGAGGACAAGCCAAGATTCATTAGGTGGATTTTGCTTTTGAGCGAGTTTGATTTATAGGTGCAAGATAAGAAGGCTGCGGAGAACCTTGTGGCTGATCATTTGAGCCAAATTTTTCTGTGCCAAAAAGTTAAGGTAAATGCGCCAATGATGGAGCAAATGCGGGAGGAGTTCCCTGTGAAAAATTATTTGCAATCGGAGATCTCCTGCCATAGTATGCCGATATCGCCAATTTCCTTGTCTCCGATAAATTTCCTCCCCTTTTTTTCTAAAGCTCAAAAGAATAGGCTAAAAAGTCATTCAAAGTATTATGGGTGGAATGATCCTTTTTTGTGGAAACAGTGTGTAGATCAAGTTGTTAGGAGATGTATCCCTGGTAATGAAGTATATCAAATTCTTGCATTTCGTCATTCTTACGCATGTGGAGGTCACTTTGGAGCGAAGATGACCGCTAGGAAAGTCCTAAAAAGTTGTTTTTATTGGTTTACACTGAATAAACATGCATACATTTTTTGAAAATCTTGTGATAAATGTCAAAGAGTAGGAAATATTTCTTCTAGGAATGAGATGCCTCAAAAACCTATTTTTTATTGTGAAATATTTGATGTTTTAGCCATTAATTTTAAGGGAGCTTTTCCTTTTTTTTGGCTTTACATACATTCTTCTTGCGGTTGATTATGTGTCAAAGTGGGTTGAAACAAAACCCACTAGGACCGATGATTCTAAAGTGGTTCCAGATTTCTTAAGGGATAACATCGTCTCTGGGTTTGGGACTCCTCGAGCCTTGATTAATGGTCGTGGATCCCACTTTTGTAATCAGACGATAGAGGTACTTTTGAAGAAGTATGGCGTCACTCACAAGACCTCTACTGCTTATCACCGACAAACCAATAGCCAAGCTGAAGTTTCCAGTACGGAAATCAAGTCCATCCTAGAGAAAATGGTTAATCCAAACTGGAAGGATTGAATTTCTAGGTTGAATGATGCCTTGTGGGCATATAGGATAGGTTACAAGATGCCAATTGGTATGTCACCATATCAGTTAGTCTTTGGAAATCCATGTCATCTACCAGTGGAAATTGAGCATAAGGCTTATTGGGCGGTCAAGAGCTTCAACCTTGATGTAGATGAGACCAGTTTGTATAGGAATGTGCAATTGCACAAACTGGAGGAGATACGAAGAGAATCATATAAAAATACAGAGATATCCATGAAGATGACAAAGGCATGGCATGAAGCACCTTCGAGGGCCACGACATGTACCTCGGCCCATGAAATTAACCCAAAATTTAACTTTTTGGCTTTTTCCCTCTATTTACTTGGATTATAAATGCTCCCCTTCTTCCCCAATTGAGTGAGCCGAGTTCGGGACTCCACAACCCTAGTTTTTCCATTCATATTTCATTTTCTTCCATGTTTCTTTGTTAATTTATGTTCTAAGTTATGAGTTTCGTTAATTTAGGCTAAATATACTATTGGGAGCAATTAGTAAGCATTTCTAGTATGAATTTTTAGTATGAATTTCTGATATTTGGTTTATCCTATCATGAGCTTTAATTATCAACTGTGTTTTATACTTTGTTGTGTGATTAATGCACGATTTAGACTAGAATGATCAACTAGTTTATGATTATGATTGTTTGCTAGGTTTTCATCAAACCCAGAAGACTTTATCTTTTTGTTGATTTGATTATCGTTGGTTAATGTTAGGCTATAATTCGGTGTGACATCTATAATGATTACTGATTGATGAAATTGCTAAGATTTAGGACGGAATTGGTTTACCTAATTATCGAAGTAGTACACTAATGACGCCTAGCATGAAGGTTGATGCTCGTACTCGTTATTAGGGAATATAATTGTTCTATCCCGATGTTTTCTTCTTGTAAGACATTGTGTTAGTTGTATTGGGTCTCCATGTTCATTGCTATTCTTGGGAAAGTCTATAACGGCAATCGTCTATAGTGACACGAGGGTAAAGGTTATTTTGTGGCACCGACCGCCCATTATAACTATAAACGAGGAGAGGTGATGAATGTCTACACTCGAGAGGTGTTGACAAGTTCTCCACAATATGTGGTTAATGCATAAAAATAGCATAATTATTTGATGATCAAAGGATAACTAGAAATGTAAACTATATGCGCCCAAGACTCCTTATCATCTTTGTTACATCTTTTGTGCTAGTTGGGCTCCTATTTACTTTGTTCTTTCTAATTGTTTGGTAATTTAGTAGATTAAAATAGTCGTAGTGTTTTATAAAATGAAAATCCCCCAACTTTATTACTGCACACGTAGAGTGACTTCTCGTGCTTTTTTATTACATTTGACCCTCGATAAAAACCCATTTTCTTCATGAACGACCCCGACTTACCACTAGCTACTATCCAGTAGTTAGCCGTAATTTGGGCATATAAATACTATCTTTGAGAGGCAATACAGTGTCCTCCCACTCATCAATTGTCTTTGGCGGGTCCAACATACAGTCCCTTGGCAAAAACTCATCCCTCAAGGCGTTTATGAAAAAATATATGAGGATCTAGTTGCTCCTTTCCTCCACCTAGTTAGCTTTGTCGTTAAAACTTGACAGCGTCTCCTTTGGCTTTTGCTTGATTGCAAAAAGCTCTGACCTGTCCTTTTGGAACTTATTTCTCTGCATGAAGCAGATAAAAAACTTCTGCTCCAGCTGACTGAAACTGTCAATCGCTCAGTATCTAGGTTTTTGAACCAAACCCTAGCCGCGACTGTCAGTGTGGCTGAAAATACTCACTAGATGGCTTGCGTTATTGCAACAATGGACATATTAGTGCAGAACTTGTGCAAGTGGTCCTTAGGTTCTGCCTCGCCACTATACTGCTCCAGGTTGGGGGGTATCTTTAACTTGGGGACAACCGGGAACAACTATATTCTCTTGGTGAATGGTGAGACAATTTTTTCCTTTCTTCTTGATCCTTCATCCATATATTCCGGCAGAACCTTATTTTTAAGCTCTTTTTCTCTGCCACTTTTTTCCTCTCTGCTCTGCCCCGCCCCGCCCCGCCATGGTGCTGCCAAATTCTTCTATGAAAGTGCTGGAAATTTCCATACCTATTCCTCCTCTTTCAAAACCAATTCCTACGGTGAAGCTATGTTGCTAGATCAATTAGGGCGAGGATTGGCCGGTTGGGAACAGAAAAATTCTACACCGACCCTATGAAAACGTCGACATGGGTGATTCCAATGATTTCAAATAAAATTATTGAAACAGGGTATCAGCCCTTGCACAATTTGTGGTTATTTTTTTCTCCTGGGTTTAACATATGAGACTCTGTGAGTTTCTGGGTTTTCCTGGAATAGTGTTATTGTTGTTATGTAATTGTTTGTTGTTATGTAACCCAAATTTCAGTGGGCTCTGTTATGTTGACTTGCTATGTTTTTTCTTGTGATATTAAACTTCAGAATTATCGTCTGCATTTCTCTCAGAGACTCTCTTGGTAATTTTTGCAACTTGTTGTTTATTATATCGAGTAGAATAATACTACTCGTTAGTGATGCTATCTTCGTTGATACTGTTGTAAGACTATCCAACTAGTTTCAATTATACTTGCAATTCTCATTGCTTTTGTTCTTAAAGCTCAAAATCATGGGATCAGTGTTGTAAATTTAAATTCCCTTTCTATTTTAGTGAATAGTTTTTTTTACTTTCTAACTTCTTCCATCATACACAGATTGGAAAACAGCAAGAGAGCCTCAACCCTCCTTCATGGAACATATTATCTTTTCATGGCACCCACTTTGGATTAGTACTTAAAACCGACCTTATTACCGGTATTATTTGGCTTACTATAAGTGCCCACTGCGCTTCTCTTAGCCACATTATATAGTTAGCGTGAAACAAGCGACGTTCTCGTGTTAGATATTAAGTTGGGTTTGGATTGAATGGCACAAGAGGGGATTGCGGTTGGAAGGACTTTTACAGCTCTAAAGAACTATTAAGTGGATAGAAACAAGGAGATGATCGTTATTGGATTGATGAACATATTTGGATCATCTACTTCATGCTATGTCACAAAAGGTACAATGTTTCCTATTGAGTGTTGAATGCAAATGTTTTGTTTTTTCCCTTGAATTAGTGATCCATGCTTAATCTACAGGCACATTCTCTAGGTCGGCCGTGAATCACAAGCAGCTTCTAACATTGAGATGTCTATAACTATTATGGTCACTCACCTCTTCTAAATACCACTATTTGCTTACACTTCAAATGTGGTGTTGTGGGAAATCATTGTGATTACAGTCATCGGCCTAATTGATATCCCCTTGCTAACAATTTCCATTATTATAATCATTTTATTCACTCAATCATGCTTACTAATGCTTTCCTACATCACGGATTCGTAGTCTTCCTATGGATATGTACATGCCCCTTGTTATATGAAATACAAGTTGATTAAGTGAAAGGTTGGGTTGCTATTTTATCATGAGTTCACTTTACTATATGACTAATGAAACTGAGTTTTGGTCTTTATCCAAGTTTGATGTCTAAAATGAACATGTTTGTTACAGATAAGGGAGAAAACATAATGGAGTTTAGGGTATCAAAGCAACTTAGAAACGGAAAATTAAATGTTTCGATGGGGAAATTTTTTATATATCAAAAGATGAAACATGTCATATGCAATGAATACTTTTGGTAAAAATAACTAGAACTACTACTTATGCATCAATTTCTTACACACAATATTTGTTACACTTTGTTCAGCGTCATTTTTCCCAGATTTCCAATGCTAAAATATAAATTTTCTTATATGCAACTGTCTCGTACGTCTAATGACGAGACGCCAAAATGCATGTATTTTCCTAAGTATTTAACATCTCTTTTGTTATAATTTTGTTGGAAGATTGCTAGATTTAGGTAGGTTTGGGGTTGGATGACTTATTTCAGTTTTTCATATCTAAATCCTTCTTTTCTTAACCTACTTTAAATCTAATGGAATTTTATCCTTATGAGTGATGTGCTCATCTCTTTTTAGCACGTTTGAAACTCATATTTGTAATAGACTAAGTTTTTGTGAAAGAATAATGGATGCTTTGTTAGTAAGAAAGTTAGGATGATGATTTAAGAGTTATGTCCTAAGTCTCTAGTTTAAGGTGTTTAAGGAAGGTCTTTTATGATCATGATGGAAGATTCAAGAATGAATGTTCACATGGAAATAAGGGTTTATAAGTGAAGGCCAATACAATTTGGTAGAAGAAAAGTCCGGATTTAAAGAAGGAATGCCGACCGACCGACCAACCGACGCAAAGACCGATCGGCCGACCGGCCAAGTGAAGAAGACCGGGCGCGCGGCCCGGGACGCACCCGCGCGCCCCAAAGCACTGAAGGAAACCGGCCTCGGAACAAGAAATGTGCGGGCAACTCATGTTTCCGTGCGCCTGTGCGCCCGAGCTCTCACGCTCCTGCGCGATGGTGCCTCCTGTGCGCGACCGAGCACTCCAGCCCTCGCATGTCCCTCGCGCCCTGCTCCCTTTTTTGACTTTTCTTCTCACCACAACTTGTACTATACATATCCCTTATCTTATCTTCATTCTAGACTTTTCTCTTGGCCGGAAATCATCCTCCAAAAACCCTAGTTCTTCATTTTTCTTCATCTTTTCTCTCTTTGTTTATGTATGAATTTGTCTATGAATGTTAGTATGATTTGTGCTAGCTAAACTTATCACTTGAGA
>JAULKM010059047.1:0-12411 GCA_032355605.1 Rubia tinctorum
CCATGAATAGTAGAGAGTGGTCTTAAGTGATCTCTTGGAATATAAGGATGGATATAAATAATATTTTTAATTGGTAAGAGACAACTAACGATCTCTACCATTGAACATGACCTAATACTTCTAAGCACATAAGCCCTGATGGATGGACGGAAAATTCTAGAACTTATTTAAAAACGTGTTAATAATTGTAGTGCAATTTCAGGTGTGATAAAAAAACTACAATAGTATCCTTTTATCTCAGTCCCAATAGTTTCCGTGTCGTACTTTGCTCAAGTAGCAGTGCATAGATACTCTCTCTTCAATGATAGAGCATGCACAACCATCCAATTTAGAATCCCATCATACAATGGTGCGAATCATGTGCTATTTTGACACATTTGGGAAGTTATAATCAATGGTTCTTCATTTCCATTTGAACTTGTTCACTTTGAAGTACGACAAAAAATAGGAATAGCATTAAAATTTCGGTTCACTGACATTGAATCATTTAATTTTAATATTTGAATTTAGAAATGTAGAATTAGTGATTGAGAAGGTATTGAAAGAGTAAAAAGTAAATTAAATGGATGAAAAAAAATCTAAAATTTACCAAAAAAAGAAATGACCCAATATTAGAAAATTATCCCAAAAAGAAAATTGAGCCAGTGTTAGAAAACGGGAGGGAGTTTCTAAAGTTGTAAATTCATAAACTTAAAACATGTTTTATTCATTTCTCCTCTTAAATTATGTCTTCATGATAAATTCGGAATCCACAGTGCCAACTTGCTAACCGAAGTCACCATCAAGATTGAAGGGTGGTCCATCGTACATGTGAGGGTTCATTATTTATTTTTTTCTTGAGAATAGTGTTCTCATTTTCACCTTGATATGTAAATTATTGGATAACATTACGCACTGGACCACCTACAATTATTTTCAAATAATATAAAATAAAAATACATTCTCAGTTGCATTAATGAATGGAAAAAAAAACTGATAAATTATGTTTTATCTTACCATGAATCAGACAATCGATAAATAATTTTTTAAAAATATTTCACAATCGCAAGGTCAGTTCGTTGAATCAAATTGCCGATAAGTGTTATTTTGTCAAAGACAATCAACATGCCTTGTCTTGCCAAATTTACTTTTTTTTTGTAAAACAATTATTGAAGGACGGAGGGAGTATGCGATTTTGTCAAATAAGAAAGTCATTAAGTGTCGTCTCCATAAAATAAATAATTGATAACCATTATCTTAACGAACTAAACAATAGACAAATGTCGCCTCATTAAAATAGGCAACCAAAACTATCACTATTTTGCAAAACAACCACCATCTTGCAGAAATTGAAAGCATTTCTCAGTGTAGTTATAGCCCGACTAGTGATCATTGGTAAACCAGTGTATGGTTGGGATATATATGGTTGATTTTGGTGGAGGTGCTCTAAGGAAAACAATAGATAGTATGGTATGTCGTTACTGTTAGCTACTCGCCTTCTTAAGTCATTTTGTTTTCTATATGGTTTCCTTTTAGCTCTAAATCTCTTAAAAACTTCATCATCGCAACCAAAGGGAAGAGTGCCGACTGTTTATCAAGAACTTAGTTCTAAGCATGTCACTTCTGGTAATCACATTCTTTCCTTTTTGTTTGTTTTTATGACTACCTCTTGGTACTGAAGTTATGTTGTCAACAATTACAAGACTAAGAAAGGTTACAAATGATACGAATACTAAGAATAGAATTGACAAAACTAGTAATGTGACTGCTATGGAGAAATAGTTTATGTCAGTTGAGCATTCTAGATTTTAGAGCGGTATAACAATTCTCTGCTTTCTTTTTGTATGAATATGTAGGTAGTTTGGGAATACTTATTTATTTGAAACTCTAGCAGTAATGATGGGCAATCTGGATATTAATGTAACTACAATTATTACATATAACAATGTTGATGTTGATTTATGGTCATTTATTTTAAAACTGTTGTTTTTGTAGTGGTGAGAAACTGAATTCAAGTACCATTTCCCAAGAATTTTATAAACTTGCCCTAGTTTTTATGACATATGCAAAAGGTGATTTATGCCAAGTAATTTTACTTCTTATTGAACTTTTTTCATGTAATGAGAGGGGGGAAATTCGCGCTTCACCCCCCTCCTGTAGACATATGTTTATGAAAACCCTTAAAATAGGTGGCAAATGAGGTCTTGATGAGTAGTGTCTCTTCGGGAAAGATGCACACTCGCCATGTTCCTTCATTTCTTTAGCTCGTGGTCATCTTCACCAAAGGTCTTTCTTGTCTTTTCTTTGACTTCTTTTTTTGCTCCAACTTTGTGTGTCTTTTTTTCCCCACATTTTGCTTGGGGGGAGTGATAGTGTATGAATGTGCACTTTATTAGGATTCTAAATGTTGTATATATACATTATATCCTCCTACTTTGTATTAAATATGGAATACTACTGAATATTCCAAAGAGAATTACACACTCTTTATTATTCTTGATACTTTGTGATTTATGGAGGTCCAACCATTGTCACTTCTGATTATGGTTTCTCTTACTATGTTTTTCCCATTACTGACCATTCAAGCTTTACTTAGTATTATCCTTTACACCATAAATAAGATTTTTTTTTATGTTTTCCTTATTTTTCAAAAATTTATGGAGAATCAATTTTCATGCACTAGTTAAGTTTTTCAAAGTGATAGAGACATCGAGTTCACTAACACTCAACTACACTCACGTTATTCTGGTCACTGTATCCACCATAATATCTCATGTCCATCTATACCTAAACAAAATGATCGCGTCGAATGAAAATATCGTCACATCATTGAAATGACTTTCTCCATGCTCTTCCATTCTCATATTCCTTTTCCTATTGGAATGATGCATTATGTAATTCTATCTACGTCCTAAATCAGCTTTGTATACTAGTGCTTGAAGGTAGTTCCCCCTTTCCACTTATTTATGGGCGTCATCCAGATTATTCCAATTTTCATTTGTTTGGTTATTGTGTTTACCCATTCATTCAACCATTCTTGGACCATAAATTAGTCCTTCAAAACACTCGTTGCATTTTCACGAGGTACAATTTTGTCTTATAAAGGATTTTGAAGTTTGGATCCTACTACTTCCAAAGGTTTATGTTACACAACATGATTATTTTTACGAGCTCTGTTTTCCTTATGTGGGTGGCTCATACACTCCTCCATCCTTTTTTGGATATCACTATATTTTTGTATTGCGATTCTCTTGTGCCACCTTTGCCCGAGCCTTCTCTTGATATGGATTTTTCTTGTCTCCTTCTCCAGACTCACCTTAACTTCTTACTTATGGTTCTCCCTCCTCATCCTTCATTGCTTCTTCTCCACATCATTCTCCCATGTTGCCCTCTTCGCTACCACTACCTACTCATCCTATGGTGACTTGCTCTCATACTGGCAATCTCAAACTCGATTTTTAGTTGACCCGCTCTCATTTTGGACTTTTGGCACATTAATATAATTACAACTATCATATATAGTTATGATAGTGTTGATTTCCTGATAATTTATTTTAGAACTTCTATTTTTGTAGTGGTGGGAAACTAAATTCAAGTAATACTTTCGCATAATTTCATAAACTTGCACCCCTTAATATGATATGTGCAAGTGGTGAATTACAAATGTTAATTTTTCTTCTTATCGAATTTGTTTTTGTATAACACGTGCAAAAAAAAAATTGCACTTACCCCCAATAGACACATGTTTTTTTAAAAGCCTTAAAACGGGTGTAAACCCCCCCCCCCCCCCCCCCCCAAAAGGTGCATGGGGGGTGTGTGGTGGTTTTCCTTTTGGTATTGTCTCTTTAGGCAAGCTATATACTTAAAAAAACTTCAAAGACAGGAATATTTGGGAATATAACCCTTTTTACTGACCAGATTGGTTAAATAGTTTACATTCGGGTGATCTTTACATCATGCGATTGGATGATCCCATTTATACAAAAGCACTAGTTTGAAATTACATTTCTAATCAAAAGCCTAAGTGGGAATAGAAAGAGTATATACAAAAGATCAGTGGTTCCAACCGTGTATTTGTCATGTAAAGTCGACCCAAAATTACCAAACAAATTTAACTTTTTTAGATCCTATCACTAAACCAGGAGACCAAGGTCGATCATTTTAATTGTCAAAAATGATTTTCTAAAGGTGTATAGGAATTATTTATTATGTGTAGTATTATCTATAACTCGAACCCAAAAGAATACCGAATAAACAATCATTCTAATTGACCCGAAACATCTTAACATACTGGAATATACAAGTATGAATCCCTATACACGGAATCGCCATTAGTCTTTTGTTCAAATGACCTTGACTCGGATTTCTCCTAACCGTCTTTAGATATAGATTGGAAGTCAATCAAATTTTACCGGGTCATTTTACTAGAAAAAGGGCTGCCAAAAAAACTTATACAAACAGAGTCACTCCTAATCCAATACTTAAAACAAAAAAACATTTTAAAATCTACCATTTTTGAAACTAAGAAAACCAAAGGCAAACCAGTAATCATCTAAAAACAAAGACAGTATAGTAAGAAAAACACCAGAAAGCCGACTAACATTAAAACTGATTGGATAAGAAAAAAGAATTCAAAAAGAAGGAATTCAAAACCTGCTCCTTTGCTTGACTAGAGACCAGTTACGTTCAATATCACGATATAGAGCTCGGGTGGGGTGTGACTGACCAAGACCCACTGTGTGTGACCAACATATATTTTAAATATACGTTACCGAATCCCCTGCTCCCCGTGTGAAGTTATCTTGAGCCAAATTCACCGGATCTCTTTATATGAACATCTTAAACTGAGAACCTTTTAGATCTAATCGTGAAATCACCATAATTGTCATCATTGTCAGTATGTCCACCATATGTGTAGGATATGGTCTGTTAATTCCATGAGGGTGTTGTTCGGAGACTCAAAGCCATATAGTCTCAGTGTGTCCCCCCCTATGAGGCCACTCTGTGACTGTCGTAGCTATAACTGGTAGCAATGGAAGATTTTCAGCACTACAAGAACATGACCTTTTATCTCAATTCTACAGGACGTTTTACCTTGATTTTTAGTCCTGTAAAAATTGAGATAAATAAAGTCGGAGTAAAATGTATATTTTTTTACCTTTGTTCATTACCGAGGTAAAAAGTTAGTTTTACCTTGGTTTTTACCCGACGTCAGTAAGTTTTGTGGCCGACGTTAGCCAAGGCTAGTAGGCTGACCATGGTAGATCATACATGCGACATCGCTAAAGTCAACTTCGGCATTCACATGCATGCGACGTCGGTCATGGATTGAAGGCATACGATGGGTGGGGAAATATAACGACATCATCGAAGTCAATGTTGGTCCAATTTGGACCGACTTCGTAGACCATTGAAAGGGACATAGCGTGCTGTCAAGAAATGGTGAATAATACGACGTCATTTTGAGTGGTCAATGTCGCTAAAAAAGAAACCGATTTATGCGACGTCAATCAGGTGTCGTTTTGGCACCTGATTGCGCGACATCGCAAATGAATTGGTTAAACATCGTTTCTTGTACAATATTATAATATTCAATATTTGATGACACAACAAATCGTTGGTCGATAGCCATTACATTTTATTTAAAAAATCAACATTACCAATATATTAAAATACAAAAGGTTGATGTGAAATTGACAAACTGATTGTATGGATGTTTCCTTGCGTATGTTGTCCAACAATAACAATTTCAGTGGGACTGCAGAAATGACAAGTCCGTTTTGGAAGTCCATCAATAACTCTCATTATCCTATACACCAAATACGCATGAAACAAAACTTATGTTAGATTTGGGCTGTCCCCGATGGATGTTCAAATAATAAATCCATGAGCAAACGACATAAATATTAACATGGAATGCTTGAAGACGACGTCGCAAGATTGAATCATCGAAGTCGCAGTGTCCGAATGATGAGTGATGTCGGATATTAAAAGATGTTCCAGTTAGTTCCTAGAAAATGCAACGCCGGTAACCATTCGGTCCCATATCGTACTGGACGATGAACTAACCGACGTCGCACATTCAACCTGTGTTCATACTAAAATTTGATTATTATCCACAATCAGCCCTAATATCAGCCTTTTTTCTCACTCCTTAAAAACATGGTATGATATTGAGAACACAAGCAATATGCACTATATAACATGTCACATACTTAACATACTTAATGAAAATATTCAATCATTGGTCAATGGGGAAAAACATGCAGAAGGTATGTTAATAAAATTCCTAAATGTACATGGAATGGAGGGAAAACTACCTTAATTAATTTGAAACCGGATATGCTCCTTCCTAGTATACTTGTTGATGTTTGGGAGAAGATATTAGATTGGGATCTCGAGTAGTTGAAAGGTTGTGAATGGAGAGGTAGGTGTGGAGTTTGGTGAGAGGAAGGTGTGGAGTTGGGTTAGGAGGAAGTGTGTTGGAGATGAGCAATGGGTCTTGTTGTTGAATATCATTTATATGAGATGGGGTTGGGGGGGATTTGTTCAAAATTTTGGCTCAAAATTTTGTTTCCAGCTGGAATTTCAGTTCGACCGACGTCGGTTTAGTGTCGGTCAATGGTTCGTTATATGCACACCTTTTGTGATGTCGTTTATATGGACCAAACTATAATTTTCAAAAAGTGTAGTAACAAATTCGTTGTTAAGATTGCGGGCCCTTCCGACGACCTGTTTATGCCAAATATGAACAAAATTCTTCTTTAAGTGTGAATAACAAATTATTATCTCCAATTTTGGACTTAGAGTTCTCCCACTTCCTTTGTAGGGACTTGAGTGCAAAAATAAAAAATTCACCAGTTGTCCCAAATTCGATTACGATCGTCCTGAAAATAACCTTGGTCACCCATAACTTATGCTAATCGAGGGTATTAAAGAAACTAATTTTATTCCCACATAGATTTCGAGAAGATCTTCCCAAATGACCCTTGTATACTTATGCGTAATCATCTACATAGACCATGTACTAGTGCTTTTTAAAATTTTATGGATAAAATTTTGTTATGTTTTTATTTCATAAAAAATATGGAATATGAAATTTCATTTGATTCTATTTGGTGGAAATTATCATTCTCATAACACTGATAGTAAGGGTTTGAATAGAATGCTAACAAAAATGATGGACGATTACCCCAGTTCGCGCCCCTGTTAGACATTATGCATAATCTTCATATCAAACATTTGTCCTAACATTCGAGTGTAGAATTAAGAATGGTAGCGAGCATGCGAGGAAGTTGGGGTCATAGCATAATTTTTGAAAAGTTTCATCATACACTGTCTGAGGAGATTGTGGTCCCGTTCCACTACCCAGAGCATGACCAAATTGGAAATCTATGCTCGTGACTTGGTGAATTAGATAAGGGTATCTCCAGTTTTGCATTTTGACTTCTCCCACTTTGTTGGAGGGAGGTAAGTGAAAAATTGAAAAGTAAACCGGTACTCCCAAATTCGATTCCAATTGTCGTTCACGGGACCTTTGCAATCCCCATTCAAACTAATGATCCCCAAAAGTGATAAAGAAACTGGCATGATCCCACTGAGACTTCCACAAAATCTTCCAATTAACCCTTGCATACTAGTAAGTAATCATATACAATTAACTCTAGGCCCTGTATTAGCACTTTAAAAAAAATTAATGGACTTGCATACTAGTAAGTAATCATATATAATTAACTCTAAGCCCCGTATTAACAGTTTAACAAAAATGATGGATGGATTTTCCTTATCTTTTAAGTGTAAAAAAAACCTAGAATGTGTAATTTCGTCATATTCTGTGTGGTGGAATTTATCTTCAAATTAATAACGCTTATAAATAGGGTATTAATGGAATACCAATAAAAATTAGGGAAGAATACCCCGGTGACCTTGATGCATAAGTTGGAACAACATGATCATGACAATGTGATTTAGATTATTGGCTATATTCAATTTTGCATTTTTCCTCCACCACCATCTTGGAGGGACCTAATTGTAAAAGAAGAAAAGTTCACTGGTTGTGTTGAAATTGATTATGATCGAACTGGACTTTAATGAAGTTCATGGACATTTCCAATATGAATTACTAATGTCAAATAAAATGTTTACCATTATTAAGGTCAGTTATGTTCATTTTGTTCAAACACGTCCATGGTCAAAGTCGGTAATATGTCAGTCAAATGTCGTAAAAATGATTTATATGCAACGTCGCTCATGCAGTTGGTCAGACATAGGCCCATTTGCTATGTCAGTGGGCTGAAATGATGAGGCCCGCAGTTAGACAAGATGACGTCGCTAAACCGTAGGTCTAGTATCGATCAGGTCGACTACTATGTTACGTCGCATTGGGCCAAAATCAACAACACTTTGTAATAACTATATATATGGAGCCCACCTCATACATCACTTTAAACATTCACCAGTCCTCCTGCCCATCTTCTCAAAGGTATGGTTTCGACATGTGGTTATTTTACTTTTGTTTTTAAATTTACTATTGAAATTGTTATGTATATGGTGTGTGAATATGTCATTTGCTTCATGTGTTGAAGTTTCTATGGATTAGGTTTTGGGGTGTTAGAATGTCGGTTATATGTTTTCCTCTCGTTATTGTGGCTAAATTGTTTTTGGTTTAGGAGGTTTCTGTTTGCAGTTTTCCGCTATTGTTATAGTGTCCCCGTTTCATGAATGCAATGTCGCTTGTCCATCGGTCATATTTCGGTTGGAGCGACCATTGTGAGACATTGCGTATTCATATTTTCAGTAGTATGCCTAGCATGTGACGTCGCACACTTATCAGTTAACCATTCGGTTTTAACGAACCATATGCGTTTCTATACGACATGTTGCATTTATATATTAATTGATTAGCAAATTAATTGAATTGATTTGTAACGAATCATTACAATATGAATTTAAGGAATTATGTATACTAATGCTGGTTCGAGCCTTTCCTAATATGAGGTGAGCGATTTTATTTTTATATTTAAATTGCATTTTCTTGTACTTCCTTGACAAATACAGATCCGTTGCGATTTGGATGATGACCGTCAGCAAACTACATTCAGCAATATCATTCCGCATTTTGTCCGCACACTGACGCAGACAAACTCCGGGGCAGTTCCCATCCTGGTAATTAATCTATGTCACACATTAATTTTATTTTCAAAAACCTTTTTCTATACTTTACTTTCATATTTATTGAACATGGTGTTTTGTTTATAATTCAGCACGTGCCTAGCGAGATTTTGGAGCTCCTACCGCTGTACAAGTTGGCTGTTGTGCTCAGGTGCAACAAAAAAGAGTACCACATGCATTACTCGGGGAATAGGAGAATGAAGACCCTAACGTCGAAGGATTTTCAACAGTTTCTTATTTTTGAGGAACTCAGGGTTGAGGACACGCTCTACTTCGAGCTGATTAATGGTTTCGGGCCTGTAGTTTTTAATATTACAGTTCTTCCCTGTTGATATAATTAATTATTTTGCCTAGACTTGATCAGAACTTTTATACTCTTTCCATCCCAAACCAAATTGTATAGAATCTTTTTTACGGCCTTCGAAAAACATGTTTGACCGTTAATATGTTTAACTATGTATAATAATAACAAATAAAAAGTTAATTTTTAGAAACTACTTATTGCAAAATATCCAACAATATCATATATGATAATATTATTGTTTATATATCTATTAAAATACGTGGTCAAAATTTGACAGCGTTGACTTGTCAAATAGTAAAAATGCAGCTTAGTATGGGACAGAGGGAGTATTAAACAAATTAATTCGTATTTGGACCAATATTTGTATAGTCGTATTTTGATATTGAATCTTTAATTTATAATATTTTTGTTAGCTATGTTATTTTAATGTTATTCAATTCTTAATATTTAACCTAACATGCGCACACCATTTTAATAGTAGTATCAGTAACAAAACTAAAAAAAATTATTGGGTATTGTTTCAATCAGTCTGAAACTAGAAAATTTATTTTAAAATAAACTCGAACTGTTGGCAGGCTAATTGGTGGGGTGAAATTGTTAGGCTCATGTAAGGCTGCAAAGTTGGAAAGGGGTCGACACCATGTAGCCTAATCAAAATTTGGTGCGACGTCACACACTTCGAGGCAGACTCCACAATGGTTCAAAACGACGTTGTTCCGAAATGGGTATAAATAGGGGGGCCCTAACAATCAGTTTAACCATCTATTCACAAGTTTCCCGTGAATTCCAACACTTTCCAACTTCCTCCCTTCTCTTCTCTCTTGGAAAAATGCATGATTTTTCTAATCTCCTAACACCCAAGTTTTGTAATTCTTACTTTACAATATTCGATCTGTGGTATGTGAATGTGTTTTATTTTTTGACTATCTAGTTTTGTCTCATATTTATGAGAGTGTGAACTTTCATTGACTTTAAACGTAGGTAAAATGTTTTGGTATGTCTCCAGAGGGTTTTTGTTTAATATGATGTTGATAAAGCTTCATTTTTCTCGGTTTTATGTGTTTCTTCCCGTAACTTCATCTGATATCTGCGTCGTCAGTATGCTTTCTGTCACAATTTGGTTCATGCGATAATAGTGCGATGTCACGTATTCTTATTTCCAGTAGCTTAGTCTTCAGTTTGTGACGTTGCATCTATCTCGATCTGACATTCGGTATGAACAAAATGTTACCAACATCGCATTATTGCATCTACATGTACAATGGCTATGCATATGCGACTTCGGTCTTGTGTCGGTCATGTATTAGTCTTACCAACCATTGTGTGAAGTCGCAAATACATGTCAACAAACCCACTTTTTTGGGCCGACATGCATTTGTGACGGCATTGTCAACGTTGCTCCTTTCATTCTATAGGGCAGTTCGCACTTTACACTTTCACTTTTGATGTAGGACTAATGGATGGCAAAGGATCGTCTAATCCGCCATTTTTTCAGGTCTTTCGCCAATGTACATATATATATTTACTAGTTAATACATCTTCACACTGTATAACAACTAATACTTTTTGGTTTTCGTACAATTCACCGTACAACGGAACAACCCAAAGCCTGTTTTCTTCGACCTTGACCATTATACGATGGTTGTTGATAGCCCAATTTTCCACTGCATTCTGAAGTAGCAGAACTTTGGGAAAAGCCCTACTTTGGTAAAGTTTTTTAAATAAATTTTATTTGTTGACAATTGCATATATATATATGCATATTTCTAATTAATATTTTTAATGTGACTCAGTACATCCCGTGTGAGATTGTACATTCTTGTCGACTAAGAAAACCCCGTAGTGCTGAGGTGCTATGGGATAAAATGGCGTATGAACTACTCGGGGTTGTAAGATCAAGGCCCTTTCCTCAAAGGGTTTTGGTGAGTTCCTTAAGGGAAACAACACACGCATCAGAGACACTTGTTCTTCGAGGTGATAGAAGCTGGGGGACCAATCGTCTTCAAGGTCATCATTATCCGAGCTGGTTGAGTTTATTGTATTTTCTGTTATGTTGGAACTAAGACAATTCTTATTCTATTTTTTGTACTATTTGTATGGATATTTTCATGACTATTGTTTTTATAATTATTTAACTATCTTATTTGAACATTATATAATTGATTGTGTATGTATGTGGTTTGATCTGTGCATGATTTTATAAACCATTTTATAATCCTACGATTAAAAACCATTGAACAAGGGGTGTAATTGACGTGTACGAAAGAGGGGAGAATTTCTAGGGTGTTTGTAGCACAATGATTTCTAGCTACCGCAGTGCCTAATTGTACTTTTACATTCCTCTAAATTAATTGTGATAAATGGATATTGGGAGGAGAGACGCTAAAACGGAGAGAAGCGCATGACCACCATTTTTCTTTTTCATACTTTATTATCACCGTCAAATTCTTTACTTTAACTTATCTTGTACATATCTGCGACTTTGGTTGTCATTCGCAACATATGTTGGTGAAAATGACGTTTAATGCGAAATTGGGCCACATTTTGAAACAACACTTGTGACGTTGCACGCTATTTGGTAACATTATTTACTTTATTTTTTAACATTTTACTTCACTTCATAAAATAACTGAGGTAAAAAAGCAATTATTTATCTCAGTTTTTATAACCGAGGTAAATAATATCTTTTACTTAAAAAACCGAGGTAAAAGAACTTTTTACCTCGGTTATTTGAGGTTAGCCAAAAAATTGAGGTAAAAGGGGTGAAGTAATAGGTTATTATCCTTGTAGTTCTCCGACCTGAAAACTAAAGAGAGCGGCACCAAGTTGTTGGAGAGAAAATTGAAGACGAAGGAGGCTATACGACATAGGCATCTAGAAATATTTTTTGCTTTCTGCCGAAGGAGAAGAAAGGGCGGAAAGGGGAATGGGGGGGGCGGGGGGGGAGCGCCCCCGCG
>JAULKM010059058.1:0-12410 GCA_032355605.1 Rubia tinctorum
ATGCGCTAATTTTATTTTTGCTACTTCACCTTCAATCTCCTTTCCGCCTTCAACCGCTAGCTCTCCGCCTTCCACCTTCAACCGCTAACTGATTTTATTCGCCAACTGATATCACTCATTCTCCTTTCCACCTTCAACCACTAGCTCTCCGCCTTCCACCGCCAGCTCGCCCGTGTGGATTCTAGATCTGAAATTTTGGTTGACTTAGAGGTAATGTCGTCTTATTTGGTGGTGTTGTCTTATTTTTTAGGAAATTTTTATAGCATTGATGCTCTTATTTGGTTGATGTTTTACTTCTTCACTTCAACACTGGCCCTATGATAGGCTATAATGCACGGGGACGACAATTCATTTTTCCTTTTGTATTTTTTTTTACATTTTTGGGTCGAAAATGATTATGTGACGAACTAGTGATGCTTGCTTAGTGTTTGATGTAAAAAAAATATTTCGGCCATCGTCTTTCTGCGTGAAAAAGAATGAAGAATCGAGATTCAAGATTTTGGATGTAAGGGTTTTATGTTCTCATTTCGATTTTTAAGATGGCGTGGTTCTTTTCGACATTTTAAAGATGCAAATTCTCATATTTGGAGGTCTATCACTGTTGCGTTCTGTTTCTGACCGAAATAAAAGTTAAGTGCTTCCCGTAAATATTTTTTTCTTAATGTTTTAATGTTTAGGGCTCTTCATTTCCCTTGTAAAATATTACTTTTAGAATTATGTGATGTTCTTTTGCAGTTCGTTACTTTTAATGTCGAATGGACTGCTATTGATTGTTGAGTGGGCTGTTATTGATGCCGAAAATCATAAACTTCTCTATTGAGTGACCTTGCTCCTTTTGTGCTATGTGAATGTCCTTGCCATCCTTATATGTATTTGTTGCTTCTTTTATGTGAATGGCCTTATCGGTCTTATGATTTTATGCTGTTGTTTTATTTTAGCCTTGCTGGCTTTACTTGCTGCTGTGATGGCCTTGCCGATTTTATATTTATCTGTTACTTTAATGACCTTGCTGGTCTTATATTTATCTGCTGCTGTGATGACCTTACATTTATATGGTACTCTCTCTGTCACAGTTTAAGTTGCACACTTTTTGGTCAATTTTCTCAAGACACATTTGACCATAATTTTTAACTAGTATATAGATACAAATATCATTATGTGAGATATCATAGGATTCCCTGCATAATGTATTTACTAAATATCAAATTTTAATACACCATTATTATACATAAAAAAAAGTTATCGTTGGTTAAACATGGTATGAGAAAGTTGACCAAAAAGTGTGCAGTTTGAACTAGGACAGAGGGAGTACTTCTATTGTGTTCATAGCCTTGCAGGTATTTACATTTTGCTGATGTGTTTGTCAGTGCCAAACCACATGGTAGAATGCATTGTGTTGTGGCACCTTGCTAGCTGTGATGATGTGTTATTGTTAAAAAATACAACCATGCTGTTAAGCATCTGGCAAGGCATTGCTGTAATCTATGTTGATTTATGCCTGTGAAAATATAATCCAACCATGCTATTAAGTGTCTGGCAGGGCATTGACTATTGGACTTGATTCTGTTTATATGGACTTCAGCTTTTATACTTAACCAATACTTGCATTGTGCTTAACCAATACTTAACTTGGTGTTAACTGATTCTTCACTCTAGACCACATTGTGCTTACAGTTCGAATGGATACCTCTGTCTTGTTGAAGCTTCAATTATTTTACTATGCCCTATTATCCCATTGTTTTGGTGCAGCAGCAAGAACTCTGCCAAAGCTTGCCTCTCTTCATCTTTTAGATTCTTTTGTATCATCTTTATTACCTTATGACTTCAGCTATCTTAATGTTGTTGCAGAAATGGAAGAAAAATGTTGTTGTTTGCTCTTAAAAATTCCTGCTTATTGCTGCTGTTGCCCCTGCCTTTGCCCCTAAACAGATACTACAAGCTTCTGCTTGTCTTTTCCAGCTCAATGATGATGCAACAGCTCCTAGATAGAACCATAGATTTTAAATCTCCGGTATGCCTGCGAAAGGAATGTTTGTTGAGAGCATTAAAGGTAAAAATTTTAATTTTGGTATCGGTAGGGGATAGAAAAAAGGCAGTGAATGTATAGAGGGTGGGTAGTTAGGGTTTTTCATTTATTGTTTAACTTTTGTTCAGAAAATTCCCCCCAATTTTAAGGAGAGAAACGTGTAAAAGTAATTTTTTACTCCAAAGATTAAACTGTAAATTCAGATTAGGTACTGTAAATTTTGATTCAGATTCGGATTAAACTATAAAATCGGATTTCGATTAGGCTCCAAAGAGAGCTGAATAAGAAAAAAATCACCGCTTAATATGACAATATTTAAATGAACAACGCTTACGTAATAAAATAAATTCATAATAATTATATTTTTACAAGTAAGACAAATCACTTCATACAAAACAACTTTCGGACACCTCCATTGTTAGAACTTTGATGTAGAACTACTAACAACTAGAGACAACTAAATCCTATAGAAATATTAACTTTTTATAAAATTTTCAGTACTCTACCCCTCTCGAGGGAATTCGCACAAAAAAATCACGATTTTCAAGAATCGTGTTTCAATATGCAACTACGTATAATAACGATATTAATTTTTGGGTTTATGCATATAAATATTTCATGTTACCAATTAATTATTTAATTATAAAAATATTAACTTTTACTTTATATCGGATATATATTGAGCTGAATGAATTTTTTATCGTTACAAATTGGGTCAGTTACAAAAACCAAAATTATTTTGAGATAATTACATGTAGGTTTATATAGTTGATTTATCGGGTTAGTGTTCGGGTTGATTGTGGGCCAGGTTGAATCATGTATAGGTTTAGATCGGGTTGAGCTTGGTCATGTCGGGTTTGGATTTGGATTGAGTCTAGTCGTGTCGGATTCAGGTTGATATTTCTCAGGTCACAATCAGGTTTCAATCTCAATCTGGATGTACACTGTATTTTGACGCTTGAAATGATTTATTTGTGACATTATTGTTTCGAGTTTGGAACTCATGATCGGCCATTTGGAAAAAATATAGTGGGGGCGAGGGGACTGAAGGTCTGAATTCAGAACAATAATCGGACATTTATTTTGTAAATACTGTCTATTTCATTATAATCCGACTTGAATAAAACCTCGTATAGCAGGTCTAGTTAGTTCAAGATACATGACATTATGATAGTCTCTATAAAAAAAATCTATAGATGTGAATAGAAATCAAGAAAATTATATTCTACACGATGTCATCATATATACTAGTTTGTTATACTAGTAGGTTGGGATATCTAATAGAAGAGGAACAGGCGTGCACAAATATCTACCCAAGCAATTTCTTGTCATGTTGATATCATCTTGTGAATACGAATTGTGGACCTTTGAAAAAAAATATTTGAATTGGATCACATTAAAAATATGAGTAATAGAATGAGAAATTATGCTACAATAATGTATAAAAGAAATAATCAATTCTTACTTCGTCAATTCATTTGCACTTGTTGGACACACTTAGCCACGTATATCACTATATGTTACACCTGCACTCCCATGTTTTTGTTTGTTTCTTGTCTAACTAATAACAATGTAAATAGTCATAATTATTTTTCATGATTGAGGGATAAATAATATTGGCCAACATGAAAACAAAATCACACCTTGATTTCAACTAGGTCCAAACCCATACTACTAGTATCGCCCAAATCATTGATAATCTTAATAAATGAGTCGAATGGTTGGAAGTGAAAATGATTCATCCTGTAAACGTGCTTCTTCTACGGGACAATAAATAATTATCTCCAATGGTCCCTACTGCATTTATGAACATAAAAATAGTGTACAAAGGATTTTTGTTAATGAAATGAGTATTTAACCATCACCTCTCAATATAAGGCGAAACATATATATTTTAATCCATTTATCCTAAACTTTTGTGGATGTAGTTGACCATCTCTTAGGCATTAGAGTTTGGTTAACTTGATCACACCTCCATAGTTCATCAAAGTCAATTCACGAGAAAATAAATTCTCCTTTTTAATCGAAGATGAATTCATTTCAAAAGTTGCATTGGTAACCGGCCATCAAATCATACAAGGCCCTAACGAATTATGGTGACTCCTTAATAACTTGTACCCTTGTGTCAGAAAGTTTAATCTTCTTCGTCGTTTGTACAACTAGTTTAGGTGTCATAGCAGGGGTGTCCTTCAAATGACGATCTTTTAGAGGGTCCATGAAAGTTAGGGCACGAGGCCATAAAAGAAAAATTCCCCAGGTGGGTCCCACTCGCTTGTAGTGACCATCTAGAATTGGAAATAAGGAATTGAGGGCAACCAGATTCTTCAATGAAAATCTAGAAATTCCAGCTCCAATTGGTACGGAGTGATGATGTCGTATTAACTCGTTTAAAATACTGTCAGCAATGTGGAGGATTCTACCTTTGTCCCCTTGACTAATGAATAACTCATGCAAATGCGATGTCTATATTGGAATTAAATTACTTATGAAAAACAATGTAAAAATAATTACTTAAGATCGAAAAGAAAAAATAGATTGCACATTTTTTCGGTGGACGTGGCTTTGTCAACATTATTGTTTTGATTTCTTGCGTAAGAAGAATAGGATCATGGTTAAACTCAAATTCTCCTGGTGAGTGGCGATATTCTCTAGATGATGAAGTCCAACAGGGAATCAAATCATCTAAATTTTATGATAACTTAAAAATTAAGATATCTTGTTACTCTATCCGCTTGTCTCGAATAAGGGCTTCTTTTGGCAATAAGTAAACCCTCAATGGTTTAGCCCGTTCATAGGACAAAAAAATCCAAATGCCTCTCTTTTGGATCGGAACACTCCAACTCCTCTAGCACATCATGGGTGTTCGGGATTTTTTGTAGGCTCACAAAGGATGTCATGCTTACCCGAATGAATGAATCGCCCTTCCAATGGATCATGCTTTAACTTAGCCTACACATGAGTAGTATTACAAAACACATTGATTTAAATAATAAATATATGATCACAAATTAGAAATAAAAATTAGGGGCTTACCACTCGTTCTACAACTTTAATTTTGGGAGTTTTATCATATCCATCCTTTTTTACGAATATTTAGGAATACATCACACCTCTCAATTTTATCCACATCGATAGGTGTTACCGATAACCTTGCCTCTTCCTCGATCATCTCCCATCGATTGCAATTTGGACTTCCAAAATGTTCTTCCACTAATTCGAGGGCCGCCAATCCATAAGTCCCACGGCTCTTCTGATGAGGAGTTATGTTCTTTAATGCAATATGTTATTTTTCAACCAATAAAAATATAAAAAAATTAATCTTAAGACATTGTAAAAATTTAAGAGTGAAGTGCTTATATAACCCTTAGCTCCTTAGAATGTGCAAATATAGCCCTCGAGTTTTTTGAAAGTGCAGTTGTACCCAAAATATCTAAGCGGGAAGTTGTACCCATTCATATTCTCGCTAATCTAAGTATGAACTTGGGTATTAGTTTACATATTTTGGCCGGACATGGGTATATCGACACTTTTGCAAAACCAAGGGTTATATTTGCACTTTCTAAGGAACTGGGGGTTATCTAAGTATTTTGCTCAAAATTTAAATAAATGGACTAATATTTTACCCATTCTCCAAGGATCTTATCTTGTGGATCTCCCAAATATTTGCGTGAATGCTCTTATAAGTCAATCATGGACGATCTCATTTCCTACTTGAGAATATGTAATCTCTAGACAATTTGTACTTGTGTTCTATCCTACTCTTCGACATCATGGTCATTGACTTCTTATTTAAATCCTCTAAATTCGAAGAATCAATCTCAAATGGCCTCTATTAAGATTTTGACCCACCTCCCCTCGGGGTCGCTAGTAAATAACCTTTATGGGAGATCTACTAACCCGAGGAGTGGCGTTCAAAGATAGATATTTGTAATGTTGCTCCCATTCCGACTACTATACTATCAATGGGGTGGATAGTGGAAGGACCGGGGTCGTCCACAAAGATACTAAGATTTTGAAAGTTAACTACACACAACCAAAATCGGGTCATCAATCTGATCAAATGTCAGGAATAGCTACTGTTGCAAAACAGGTTTTAGGGGGGGGGGGGGGTTTAACTAAAAACAAAAAGCAATCAAAAGAACAATAAAGAAAACTATTTATCGCTAGCACTTGGAAAGTATTTGTGTAACATGATCAGTGTTATGTTTTTATCCTAGATTCAATCACATTCAATATATATAAACCTATCCTAGTGCTAATGAAACATATCTTATGTCGATGGTGAACACTACCCACTATCTATCACATACGAGTGCACACGTTTCTTCCATTGACATCGCCTCCGTAATTAGGGAAGTGCAACAATGGTGCAACATATTGTGCATGTTTGATTCTTCCCCGTGCTATTATGTCCCCGGTACTTCACTATGAATACTTCTCCCTAGGCCAACAGAGGCAAAGGGATAGGAATCTTATCGATTGCTCTAAGGTTGCTAATCAAGTTAACCTTAGTTTGCTATTGATGTGCACCTTTATACATGCATTAACCACTGCATTTAATACATCTATCATCATTTTTTGTTTGGTTGATTGCTAGTTTTAGTTAGGTTTACACGAAAAAGGGTTTAAACAATCATTATTGGTTTTATATCTAAATTCAGAGTTTTATAGGCTTAATTACATCTAATAGACACTTTGTATTCATGAGCACCTAGATTTTCCTTTGTGAGCTTATTAGTAGGTTGCTGGTGAGTACTTTTTTTCATCATCCTTTTGTAGTAGGCTATCCACGAGGGTGGTAGAAGATATTTGAACGCCATTCACAAGGATGGTAGAAGATATCGAAGGCCGTTCGTGAGGATGGTAGTATATTGAAGGTCATGGACTTCGAAGCATGGTAGTAGATAGAACAGAACCAAGAAAATGTTGATTTGAAGTTCAAAAAGGTCAAGAACGGAAGATGGTGCCAACCGACTGAACCAGCCGGTTACCCAAAAAGCCTTGCACAAGCCTTTTCCCGAGCCCAGCCAAGCCTTGCGCGGTCTATGAAAATTTGCTGGCACAACTTGTGAAATTCCACACAGGCTGTGCATTTGGCCCTTACACGGGCTGTTCCACCCGTGCCCAAAATAACTCCCAAATTGGCTAAGTATGGGCACAAACTGTTCTGTTTTGCACGGTTAATGCCGTTCAAAGTTCCAAAAGTAAAGACCAGTCCACGGGGTTTGAAAAATAGCACATCCCACTTCATTTTAGTCATAAAAAAGGCATTGAGTCGATGGGCCGTGCTAAACGACACGGGGCATTCAAACAAGAAGTTTAAGACACGAGACCGGTCGACTTGTGCTGGCATGAAGCTATATGGCCCGTGTCAATCAGTGCAGCCCATGCCAGCAAATGGCTGCACGGGTCTTGTCGTGCCACATGCCCTGCACCAGCACGGATGTGCACAGACCGTGCCATTTTTCATTGTCCGCGCAAATTGCGGTAACTAGGATATCTAGTCCATTTTAGGCCTATTTTAAGGCCCAATTCCCTACTACAATAAATAGGGACCTTTTCTACTAGGGTTCAAGTTTATGCTCATTTTTAAACTTCAAGAGTAGGTTAGAAAGAGAAAATCATCTTCCTTCTCTCTAGGTTCTTTTCTTTTCTTTATTTTTTGCCCAAAAGTGTTGAATCCAGTGAAATACTTAGGTTCAATGCTTAGGGATTAGTTAATTAATTTGAGGATTGTGTTTGTATTCATGGTTTAATGCTTGTTTTGTGAGATTTCTTAGAGTTACCTATTTCTATGTGTTTGTGATTATTATGTTGGATTTTTCTTCATGTTCTTGTTAATTGCATAATTTTCACACTAAGATTGGCACACACCATTGACTACTTTCAGGTTGGTGTAGTTATTAATATGCCTCAGGGAAGGAAACCTAGATGTGCTTGGGGTAAGTTTAGTCTGGATGTCTGTGGGTGTGAGCAAGTGGATTGCTGAGTCAACGTTAGGATCGACCATACACTAGTAAGACGGTGAGTTAGTCCAATGGGTTACGAATAGAGACAGTTAAAGTAGAAAGCTAGGATTAGCTTTGTAGCCCTAGAGCCATCAATAAGGTGCTTCACCCCCTTTTCCTTTTTAGGCCTAGGAAGAAGCATTCGTGGCGTAGTGCCCGGGACATAATAGCATGGGGGGGGGACTCAATTCTGCACAATAGGCAGGGCCATTTTTTAACTACACTAATTACGGAAGTGATGCCAATGGAAGATGACATGTGAAATCGACGTGACAGGTATGGGAAAGTGTGTACCATCAACCACACCACATGTGACAAACACTGGAATAGTTTTTTATATCTTGTATGTGATGAAATTTGAGGATTGAAAATACATTAATCATGTTACGCAAATATTTCCCAAATGCTAGTTCAGATAGTTTTTTATCTGTTGAATTGCATTCTAGTAGTCTTTAGTAAACCCACCCAATACTTGTTTTACCAATAATGATTATTCCTGACACATGATTGAATTGACGACTCGATTGTGTTTTTATGTAGTTGACTCTTACTTTCCTAACATATCTATGGAAAACTACGGTACTTGCCACTATTAACGGGAACAACATTAAAAATTTCATCTTTGATGACGTCTTCCTCTTGGTTTAGTAGATCTCCCTCGAAAAGGTTATTTATTGGCAGCGCCTGGAGGGGGCGAGTCTAATTTTGGCTCGATTTTCTGGGATGTTAGTTTAAAGGTCTAGTAGTTAACTTGCATAGCGTGTTAGTATAGTAGTTAGTGTTTTTTTTTGTTGGTTTTTTCTGTTGAGCCTTCTTTCTATATCTGGTTACTTCTAACCCTTTTTGCTAGTGTTTCTTCTAGTTGAATACTAACCCATACCACTAACTTAGGATTTTTACATTATCCAACGGAGTACGCATGTAGTAGGTGATGGAGGAAGGGGACAACTAGATTGGGAATTCAAGAAGAACCAGTTCCGGTAGTTGTAGAGAGGGGAGAAATAGCGGAAGATAACCGCACTTTGAAGGAGTTGATGGCTCTAAATTTGGAGAATCAATCTCTTTTCATTGTCTTCCTGCCCTTCCCACCCAATGTGACATGTGAACTCAAGAGTAGTATGATCTGGTGCTTGTCGACGTTTCATAGAATGGCCGGCGAAGATCCGAACAAACATCTGTCAGAATTTCATCTAGTTTGTACCAACATGAAGCCATTGGGAGTATCAGAGAAGTATTGGTCGTTTCCATTCTTACTTTGAGATGCTGCTAAAGATTGGTTGTACTAACTTCCACCTTTTTGCATCACCTCTTGGATGGACATAAAGCACAAGTTTCTCGATAAATACTTCCCAGCTTCAAAATTTGCGCGATTGAAGAAACAACTCTCCAATATCTCCCAATTTGCAAATGAATCCTTCTACGATTATTGGGAACGATTCAAGAGGATATTGGAAAACTGTACATATCATCTATTCAAGGAGGGATATTTGGTATTTTATTTCTTCGAGGGGTTTTTTGATGATGACATGCGTATGGTGAATGCTGCTTGCAATGGTTCGATCACCAAAAAAAGGCCAAGGGAGACACTGAAACTCTTCGAAGAAATGGCCAATGGAACAAGGCAGTTTGGTACAAGATTTAGAGTGAAGCCCATGGATGAACCATTTCAATCACCCAAGCTAGAAGAGTAAGTCCAAGCACTTGCTTCTATGATAAAGTAATTCATGGGAGAGGGGAGGGGTTAACCAAGTCAAAGTGTGTCGCATTTGTAATTTCGATCATCACACCTATATTTATCCACAAGTGGTGGAATACTTGGAGGAGGTGAAGGCATTGGACTTCAACAATGGAAATAGGAAAAAATTCGGTAGGGGGCAACAACAACAAGGGTTTCAAGGTAACCAAGGAGCTGAAAGGAAAGACCCCTACGCGAATACCTTCCACCCTAGGTACCGCGATCACCCCAACTTCTATTGGCACGAGGATAATTATATGCAAGGGTACAATCAAGGCAGACAAACTCTAGCTTAATCCTATCCAAGGGGAGAAAGGCATTCAAATAATAATGCTTCACTCTACAAGTCGGATCGAGAAGATATTTTGGAATATATCTCTCAATTAGATAAGAAGCAAGATGTCTTTGCAGAGAGAACAAGGCGTGAGATCTAAGATCTCGGGACTAGGGAATTTTTAATCATTAAGAATCTTGAAATTTAAGTCGGACAACTTGCCACCTGGGTGAGCCGACTAGAAACCAAAGACACCTTCAAGATTCCTTCCCAACCGGAGATAAATATGAGAAATGTGAGTGCTTTGAAGCTAAGAAGTGGAAAGGATGTGCGCAAGCCCAAGAAGGAAATCTTATAACAGGATGACTTGATCGTAGAGAGCAACAAAACTAACTTGGAGGAGCATGAATTGGTTGTGGAGGAGGAACCCATAATGGAGCTCCCAACACCCAAGATGAGGATGAACCCTCCACCACATTTCCCTAGTGCACTTAGGGGAAGGCCGAAGGTAGCAACAAATGATGAGCACATTCTTAAGATCTTTGAGAAGGTTGAGGTTAGTGTCTCACTCTTAGACCTGATTCAGCTTGTTCCCTCCTATGCTAAAAATTTTGAAAGTTGCATGCACTAAGAAAAGGAACAGACCAATAAGGAAGTTAGGGAAATTGAAAATAGGGGGAGTTGCTACTCTTAGTCATAGGAAGTTGCCTAGAAAAAGTGATGACCCCTGCATGTTTTCAATCCCTATCTTCCTAGGAAATAAATTGGTGAAGAATGCTATGATAGACTTAGGAGCCTCTATGAATTTAATTCTTCCTTGCCTTTATGAAAACCTAGAGATAGGTGAACTTAAAGAAACTAGGATAATTGTCGAATTAGCTGATCACTCCCAATCTAGCCCTCGGGATCTAGTAAAGGATGTTATGGTTAGAGTAGGAAATTTATTATTTCTGGCGGGCTTCTATGTCTTTGATGTTGTGCACGATAGTTGTGTAATTTTATTGGGGAGGTCTTTTCTTAAAAAATTAAGGACTAATATTGATGTTCATTTGGGAACACTAACCCTAGAAGATGATATTTATAAGGTGGGGTTTGACATTTATAAATCTAAGTATGATTCACCAAATCCTTCTCTTATATGTAAAGGTAAAACCTCATGTGAAGAAATTGCTCAACATGAGAACTCTTTTATGATAGATAATGATGATTACCTTGATGAAGCTCTTGATGATAGGGATGGAGATAGCCTAGTTGATGAGATTTATTATGAATATGTGAGTGATGAAAGAAATCCTACTTTGCGCTTCAATTGTGATGATCACATCGATGATACTTATGATTTGCATGATGCTAGTGATAACTTGTCTATCTTGGATTGATTTTATATGCTCACTAACATGCAGCGGTTAGTAGAGAGTGGCAAGGACATAAAACAACCTCAACCACCACTTAAACTGAAGGAAATGGCTAAGGAATCGACATTGGCTAGGAATGGATATTCACTCTTCTTGGCGAGAAAAATGCTCAAAGGTAAGGATGGAACCTTGTGGAGACCCCTTCACAAATATTTTATCGTGGGTGGAGTCATTGATGCTCCAATGACCCAACGATAGGTTGTTCTTAACTAAAATGCATGAAGATATAAGTCGTGAAGACGACAATAAAAATATGTTGTCTTTCGTGCTTTGTTTTTTATATATTTTTGTAGATAGATGATGTGTCCATATTATACGATGATTTTGGGAATATTTTGTACTCATTTTGGTAGGGTTTTGTGCTTTGGATACTCAATTTTACCTTGAAATTCTATTACTAGAGTTAAGAGGGACTTTATCACTTTTGTCACTTGAAACAAGGATTCCGTAAGACGAGGTAATTGTTGAGGATTTGAAGACCTTGAAGACTTCATTTTGAAGACAATGAAGACTTTGAAGACCCAAAGAAAGGAAGAGTAGAAAACTACTCTAAGACCAAAAAGAAGAAGTCATCTGAAAGGCAGAGTACTTTGGCCGTCGCGAGTCGCGACGGTCGTCAGCCCAGACTTACTTTTTGGACTTTTTGTACAATAAATACTCTTTACTTTCTCTTTCTTCTAAAACTTCTTGTCTCCCAATTTCCCACTATAAAACCCTACTTTTTCCATATTTTCCATCTTTGTTCTACTTTGATTTCATGTTTGATTTGATTTTATTAATTAGTATCGGTTTTAGTAGCTAAACATAACATCGGGAGTAATTGATTAAGGATTTCAATCCCATGTCTTGAGATATATTTGTAAGCTATTTAATGATTTGCTATTGTGTATTTATTGTGCTTGAATTGGGTTGTTGAATCCATTAATGATATTGGAAGTTTGAGTATATGAAT
>JAULKM010059078.1:0-12405 GCA_032355605.1 Rubia tinctorum
ACAAGTAGTAAAAGTGTTGAATAGGTTATATGTTCAATGATAGATAAAAGGCTTGGAAGTATAAGTCAATTGCCCCCTAGATCTCGTAATTCGTGTTTAACCTCACTTTAGTGATTGTTGCTTAATTAGTATATTTGTATGGTTTGATAGCGTAACTTGTCTATAACTTGATAACTTAGAAAACCAATCCAACCCCCCCCCCCCTTTATGTGCTTTTATACATATGCATATATTTATATCTAGCGTAGTATTTACCATTATATGAGCAAACGCTTAGGAAAATCCCTTGTCTCCGTGGATGACTCCGACTTGCCATTATCTACTTAGTTGTAGTTAAGAGCATTTTAGGGCTTAAAATAGTAACTTTGAGAGGTGCATCGACAACCTCCCAATGACCCATCAACTGACGCTTAACATCCAATTTGGCCATACCCACCATTTTGAAACAAATAAAACAACTGATCAAATAATGAAACACGGCTCAACCTTCTCAAAAAATGATATCTAGATTTTCTTGGTGGAAAAAGGGTTGGAGGATGTGACACAAACTTCGAAAACATTGAGAACCTGTTTCTTGATGATTTCTTATTCTAAATACATAACAAATGATAGACGACCTATGAAGTGGTTCAATATACATAGCTATTTAAAGAATAAGATATGTTGGGCAATTAAAATAAAATAAATATGAATAATACCACTAAATGAAACAGATGTGCAGAAACAATTGAACAACTTCAATGCATTAGATCTTTTAGAGCTACACATATTACAAATATCAAGAGTGAGTAATGTATCAATACTCTCATGAGAGTTCAATGACTTAAGGATTAGGAAAAAAATCAGTGTACAAAACAAGATCAGCCTATGAATCACGGTTCCTGCAATAATACTTTGCATCTAACTTTACAAGCAAAACAAGTCTGAAGACTGCACTTAATATGTGCAACATGGAAATGAGGGGCGGACAAAGTGGGTACAGAGTTGGATATTTTATTGTGAAGTATGGTTAAAAAGTACGGTTGAAATGTATATTTGTAATAAATAGTAATCATGATTGAAAGAGAGTTGCTTCGTTTTCCATCTATGAAAAAGAAATACACCCCTTGAAAACCAAAGTCATTAGCCACATGCATGGTATAAATGTTCAAAGAACCCATTTTTTCAAATTTCAACACGAGTCTATCGACATTGTGTTTGAAATTCATTCATTTCTAAAATAAAGTTCATTAGTTAACAAGATTAAAATAAAAAATTAAGAATGGGAGTGTGCATGTCGTGCGTGCATGAGTGGGAGTGCATATACCAAGTGTGGGTAAATTTATGTCAATTTTGACATTTGAAGGTATAAAGAATCAATTATATATCTATTATATACCACGAGGCCATAAATATGCTAACATTATGATGTTGTAAATATTTGAGATAGTTGTTATAGTACATTAAAGTTATGTGCAGTAATAGGATGAAATATTGTTGAAATTTGTGAAAATGAGATTTACAACATCAGCTTAGGAACAATCAGATTTGCAAGACTGCATTTTTTCTTCTCCTGAACAAACACACATCAGACAAAAATAACCAAATAGAAATTGGCTAGAGAGAATCTTCTTTGAAGGCCGTTCGCCAAATGGAGCTAGAAACAGTAGAACCACGAATCAGAAAAGGAAATGGAAGATGTAGCAATGGAGTAGTCGATAGGAGTTGTTGGCTAAGATTTTATGCTTTTTTTTGTTTAAGACTCATTTATCTTTTGTACTCTTTTGAAATTCTCCGGGAACTTATTTACTTGTGTTTTTTATGTTTATGATAACATAATAATTTGATTCAAAGAAAATATCATCAAAAATGTTCTCAGCCTAAAGACTAATAATTTGCAATGCACAACTGCGCGTATCCATGCAAACAAAATAGTAACACGAAACATGCCCTAGCTATATTAAAGGCATACAAATCTACTTTATTTATAATTAGTATCGATAGTAAACATAATAGCTAATTATGTACAAAATTTAATATAATTAGTTCGATAGTAAACATATAATAATAATGTATAGTTCAGGGGGAAAATAGTGTGCCCATGCACTATTGTGAACCGATACTATGCAGTTATTTGATTGACAATTTCAATTTCCAGAGAAGATAAAATTAAACTAATTTTTAATAGGAGGTTAAAAAAAGTTATTTTTTTATGAAATGAGATTGAGGTGCGTGTTTCGTTCATGTGTACGTGCATGTTAGTGTGGTTTTCACTTTTAGCACGACATTTTACTCCACAAATAAATCATACAGTATAATTTATTTTCTTTCAAAAAAAATTAAACTATACTAACTACCCTCAATTTTACTTGCCCTCACACTCCATTTTTCAATTAAATCTATCAATGGAGAACAACCTCAAACAACAACAGTAAGCGGCGAAATAACCAAGAGTAGCAAAAAAATCATTGATTTATGAAATCTTTTTAAATTAATTTAAGAAAGTCAATTAGTTTCATTTATACAAGTATATGTTCAACAAAGTCAATCTATTTCTCTATTCTTCGTTCTTTTTGTTTGAAAAAGTAGCTCTCTTTAAGGTGTGAAAGATTTGGAATTATTCAAAATAACGCAAATCTCAATTGTGAGTGTGGGGCTATAGGAGTATATTCTGAACCTTGAGTGTATACTCCCTCAGTTTTTCTATGTTTGACACACTTACCATTTTGGTATATCTTTCTAAGATTGTCACCTTTCCTTTTATGGCAAAAAGTACACCATTCTAAACCACTCATTAAAATTTTTACTCTTCTCATTCAATTTCATCAACACATTTCAACTTGCAAAAAAAACACCACCTAAACTTTGGTGCCAAACATAGAAATACAGAGGGAGTATATTGTATCAAAAGCCAAAATGAAATCATTGAAAGGAATACAGTGAATGCAGACATTTGCTTGCTCACGAGATATCTTAATCCTTCTTACCACAACAACAATAGTTGAAAGAGTGATTTCCCGTAATGATTATTATTGATGATCGGGAGAATAAATAGAGTACAAAACATGAAGGTAGAAGAGTCAAAGTATAACTCTTAAACAAAATAGAATCAAATCTAATCTTCTAATTGATTTAGTCTAACACCCCCCCTCAAGCGAAGCGTCGGATGTTCACCGACGCACAGCTTGGATCTGAAGAACTCGAACAGCGGACGAGAAAGGCCCTTGGTGAAGATGTCCCCGATCTGGAGCGTGTTAGGAACGTGTACAACTCGAAGCTTGCCAGAAGCCACTAACTCACGCACAAAGTGATAATCGATGTCAATGTGCTTCGCCCTCTTGTGCGCTACTGGATTTTGAGCTAAGAATATCGCACTGCTGTTGTCACAGAACAGCAATGGTGAACCAGACAGAGGGACGCGCAAGTCTTGAAGCAAATAAGTGAATCAAACAACCTCCGAAGCAGTATTGGCAAGCGCCCTATACTCTGACTCTGTACTCGATCGAGAAACAGTAGGCTGTTACTTGGCACTCCCAGAAACCAAATTACCTCCAAGAAACACCGCATAGCCATAAGTGGACCGACGAGTCTCCAAACAACTAGCCCAGTCAGCATCAAAGTAGCCGAGCACATCCGGAGAACTCGCAGCACGAAAGGAAAGACCAAAATGAAGAGTACCACGAACATATCTCAAAATCCGTGTGACTGCAGCAAAATGATCATCTCTAGAATCCTGAAGATACTGACTAACAGTGTTGACCGAGAAAGCTAAATCTGGCCGAGTGACGGTGAGATACTGAAGTGCACCTACAAGAAAACGATACAAGGTCAGGTTCTGAAATGGTGGGCTGGTTGAGCTGTGCAACTGAGAGCCAGGTGCGAAAGGAGTGGATACTGGAACAACATCAGATATACCAACCCTAGTCAGAATATCTCGAGCATACTTCGCTTGACCGAGAAGCAATCCTGAAGAAGTGGGTGCAACCTCAAGGCCAAGGAAGTAATGAAGAAAACCAAGATCCTTGATCGCAAACTCCTGATGGGTCCGATCAATGAACTGACGAAGAAGAGTCGAATTATTGCCAGTAAGGATGATATCGTCCACATAAACAAGAAGATACAACAAAGATGATCCTCTCGATAGCACAAATAAGGAAGTGTCAGCGGAGCTGCACTGAAAACCCAGCTGAGTCAAATATGTGCTGAAACGCTGAAACCAAGCTCAAGGGGCCTGCTTAAGACCATAAATAGCCTTGCGCAAGCGACATACATACTCCGGATGAACATGATCTTGATTACCCACCTGTTGCTTCATAAAAACTGGAGTATCGAGAACATCATTGAGAAAAGCATTCTTGACGTCCAGCTGATGAAGCGGCCAGGAGCGCATCGTGGCAATGGCGAGAACCGTACGAACAGTGGAGGCTTTGACTATAGGGTTGAAAGTCTGATCAAAATTGGAACCAGGAATCTGAGAAAATCCTTGAGCAACAAGGAAAGCTTTGTGACGATCAATAGTACCATCTGGACGATACTTAAGCCGAAACACCCATTTGGAGCCAACAATGTTAGCGTCCGAAGGGCGAGGGACCAAGTCCCAAGTGTGCTGCGAACGAAGGGCTCCCATCTCATCACATAGCAAAACCCAAAGCGGATCCTGAAGAGCAGCACGGTAATCAGTGGGCTCAGACTGAAAGAGCAAGGCAGTAGTGAGGCCATGAGCAACAATATCTGAATAATCTCGGCGTTGAATAGCACCAGTAGTCGACATGGTTGCCATACTATGAGCACGAGGAGATGAAAGTGAAGGAGCAGAAGCCGCCGAAGAGTCCGAAAAAACTGGGCTGGCGAGAGATCGGCCGGCCGAACAGCCGAAGAGGAAACAACCGACACCTGTCAGATGGCCGATGATGAAGATGGTGGTTCCGTAGGGACCGACAGTTGAGAGCTTGGTTCCGGATCGGTAGGGCAGATGGTACAGGGCGACAAAGATGATTCTACCGGTATGTGCTTAGAAAAAGAAATAGCTGCATCAGGAACAATGAAAGTCGAAACATCAAGATCAGAGCCAGAAGAGCCTAAGCCGGAATGAGCGGAGGTAGCAAATGGAAAATAAGTCTCATCAAAACGGGCGTGACGAGTGATGTAGACTCTGCCTGTGGAAGAATCGAGGCACCGGAAACCTTTGTACTAGGAGTTGTAGCCAATAAAAACACAAGGAATGCTCCATGGAGATAACTTGTGATCAGCATAAGGTCGCACAAAAGGAAAGACCCGACACCCAAAAGGATGGAAATTTAAGTAAACTGGGCTGTAACCGTAGAGAAGCTCATAAGGAGAAATGCCTCGAAGAACAGGAGTAGGTAACCGGTTGATTGTATAAGCGGCCGACGCGAAAGCATCATCCCAATGAGAAATGGGCATATGCGAGTGGAATAACATGGTTAGGCCCATTTCAGTGACATGTCTATGTTTGCGCTCCGCACGCCCATTCTGCTCCGGAGTGTAAGGGCACGAGATCTGATGGTGGATGCCTTTAGCGGTAAAATGAGACCACAAACGAGTATTTAGAAACTCCGTGCCCCATCACTCTGGAAAACCTTAATTTTGGACAAAAACTTATTCTCCACTAATGCCTCAAACTGTAAATAAGCATCAACAAAGTCCGACTTTCGATGAAGAGGATAAATCCATGAAAAATGAGAATAATCATCCAAAAATATGGCATAGTATAAAAAACCATTCGACGATAAAATAGGGGATGAGCCCCATAAGTCACAATGAATCAAATCAAGAACGTGTTAAACATGTTTATGGTTCTCAACAAAAGCCAACCGTTGACCTTTCGCCATTACACAAGGGGCGCAGGTGTGCGGTTTAGGCAACAAGGAAAAAACTGAAAGCAAGCCAAACTTCTATAAACTGGAAATCACTATCGTCGGTGTATGACCCAAACGAGCGTGCCAGAGCTCGTAGGAAGCCTATCCTTTATTCTGCTGTAAATGAGAAAGTAGAGCTGCCTCGCCTCTATCCAAAACATAGAGACCATCGTCACTGTGACCCCTGCCCACGACTGCCTTGGATACTTTATTCTGAATGAAAAAGTTCCGATCATCAAAAGTAACAAAACATTCAAATCTTTGATTAGTTTACTAATAGAAATCAAGTTATTAGTAATATCAGGAACAACCAGAACATCAGATAAAATCAAATCATCAGACATCTTAGAGTCACCAATATGAGAAATCCGAACAGTTGCACCATTGCCAACAGAAACATAAGAATTACCAGAATAAGGAGTCACAGAATTCAAATTAGAAGCGGAAGATGTCATATGACTGGTAGCGCCAGAATCAATGTACCAATCGGAGTTGCGATTCTGAGGCTCGAGCTGTAGAGACGACTAAAAACTTTCAGCGAGATGAGTGGAATCCAGATGACGAGCCTGAGAACCGGTCTGTGCAAGCATCATGTAACAAGTAGCAGCATAATGACTGTCACGACCACACCAAGTGCAGTGCGGTCGCCCATGACCAGCACCAGTACCAAACTGACCCGCGAACCTGCCACCACCACGGCATCCGCCAAATCGACCTCCTCAGGCGGCGCGTGAACCAAACCCGTCGTCGCCCCTCGCCGATGCGTGATCCCACGCGCGGCCGGCCGAGGGGTATTCACCGGCGGTGAACGCTGCCTGCCCAGGTGCAGGGACTGAATGTCCATGTAAATTTTTCAAAAATGTTTCGTGGTTCTTTGCACGGGACAAAACATCAGCATACAATGGAGTAGGCGAGGAATTTATTAATGGCGCAGAAAAATCCTTAAATTCTATACCAAGAGCAGTCAAGAACCATATAATCTGATCATCATTTGACACAGGAGAACTCATCATAGATAACTGCTCAAAAATATCCTTAAATTTAAGGTGAAGTTTATGAACTGTACCAGTCTCACGTATACCATGGGCAGTGGCACGAAGACGAAAGATGGTAGAGACACTGCTGTCATGATAAATGGCCTGAAGACTGTCCCAGATGGCCTTCGATGTGGCACAGTCAGGGATTTCTGCCAAGACTTTCGGCATGAGAGAGGAGAAAATAAGACTGCACACACGTTGATCCTCATCGATCCAATGATCATATTCTGATTTGGGCTTCAAATAGGCCTCCATGGGGTCAGCTTTTGCACCATCGCGAGAGGGAGTAGTGCCGGTGGCGGCCTGGGCATAGGAGGTGGCGCCGCCGCCGTCTTCAGGAGGAGTAGGAGCTGGTGAACATGGCTTCGAGCCATCGAGGAATCCGAACAATTTCTGGGGTTTAAGAACATAACCAATCTGACGCTTCCACAATAGATAATTTGATGACGATAATTTGATGGTCATCATGTGGAGCAAAGTAGGGTAGGATAGTTTTTCTTCAGACATGATTATAGAAGAAAAAATCACGATGAAAATACAGACGGAGTAGTGGCGGCCGAAAGAAAGAAAGGAGAAAATAGGGTTTAGGAATTTTTGGAAATTTTGGACCAGGTTTGCTCTGATACCATGAAAGAAATGAAGACAATTTTAGTGTTGAAAGGATTGATTTTCTGATATTTCATTCTCCTATTTATAGATTACAAAAATGACTTAAGAATTATTCATACACTAATGAAGAACCATACTACAAGCTTCTAACCTCCATAACCTCCTATCATAACTAAGTAGCACTAACTCTACTAATGAAGACTAAACAATGTGTCTTGTTCCATGCTTGTAACTTCTTCAACCACCCACCACTACTAACTAGCACTAAAGACTATTTTTGCAAGCTTTTATATTCTTCAGCCTCCTACCACTAAAGCTTCTCTTTATTTCATAACTTATGTAACTTTTATAACCTTTAACTAGCACTAAGTAGTAGTAATAACAATAATCACTACCTATGCAACATGGTTAACTCAACATCTGCTACATATTAGTCCACGCCCCTCTAAAGGCTTGGTGTACTGGGAGCAACGAAGCTGAGAACGACGTGCCTGGGAAACAGACGGTAGTTGTGACACTCTAGCAAGGTTAATCCCTTGAGAGGGCGACCCGTGACAGTTGGTTTCTTCGATATTTTCCTTTATTATGAGTAAACAATCTTTTTTTTAAAGCTTGGCTGCAAGTTTTTGCTTAGGAAGTGATATAGGGCATGTTGAAGAGAGTAAAAACTAGTTTTGGCTTCAGTTAAACTGTGTTAACAGAGATATCCATCTCTCTTCTGAGCCAGTGAATGTCATTGTGTGCTTGGTTGATATGTTTGGTTAGTATAGGTGTTTTCAGAAGTTCTTCTTTTTGTTTACATAGTGTACGAATTGAATATGCTGGAAGTACTCTCTTCTTGCCATTAAATTTGCGTGCATTATTGTGATTACAGTTCATTTCCATCACTTGACAGTTTTTACTTGTTTTGACAAACATGATCCATTATCATTCATTTCTGCCCTTGGTGTTTTACAGGTTTAAGCAAGATGAAGGAATCGAAACTAAGTTTGATGAGCTATGGGAAGTTGAATAATGTGGTGGAGGCGGTTTCAAGTAATTGATAAAGCTCGAATTTTCATCAAAGATCTGCATTCACGGATTAGAGTTGCACTTCATGCTGTCGATTCAATCTCGAAGGGATAGAGAGAATGCGGGATGAAGAATTGTTGCCACGTCTTCTGGAACTCGTTCAAGGGGGAGATGCACTGTTTTAAAAAATTCTTCACATTGAACAGATTTTGAACGTCCTAAATATTGTGACGATGTGAATTATGCACCCAATGCAGATTAATTCGAATTTGGAAAGTGATGCTCGAGTGCCATCATTCACATTATATAACAATCTCATTGGCATACCATTCGAAAGCCTCAGTAATGGCTCCACAAGGAGATGCTCAGAAGCAGAAGTAGAATGTTTTGGAAGGTTATATTGGCAACAGAACAATGCATGAAGGAATTGAACAATTGGCTGCAGAACAATTGGCTAATATGGAATTTGTCCCTTGTACTCCCTCTGTCTCACCTCTATTTGCACTAGTCTAATCATTATCACACTTTTTAAGAAACATATTTGACCGTTAATATGTTTATTTTCGTATAATAACGGCAAATAAAAAGTTAATATTTAGAAACTATTTGTTACGACGAATTGAACAATATCATACACGATTATATTGTTGATCACATATCTATTCAAATATGCAGTCAAACTTTGTCAGGGAATAGTGTCCAAGAAGTAGAAGTGCAAATAGAGATGAGACAAAGGGAGTAACATTAATATGTTCTTTCCACGTAGATTTCTTACAATTGCCAATCTTTATGTAACTCTTGAATCAATGCGATTGAGTTGCTAGATTATACTCCTGTCCCATTAGATTTGGTCTATTTCCTTTTTTCAAGTCAAATTTGGTAAATTTTGATTCTAAATATGAATTAACATAGTATTTATAATAAAAATATCATGTGAGATATTATTAGATTCATCTTAACATATATTTTTTTAATATTAATTTTTTATGCGAAATTGTTATATGTAGTTAGAGATGTTGACGGTAAAATATGATCATTGAAAACCGTTAAAAAGTAAATAAGTCAAAGCTAATGGGACGGAGCTATAACTTAGTTATGAATGGGCATTTATTGGAAAATATTAATTATTCTTGATTTAATCCATATTTATTTTTAAAATGCTAATATAACAATGGAAATAAAAATTAAGAGATGAAATAACCCTAAAAATCTAAAGTGTATTTGAATAATGTGTATTTGAATGTGTATATATAAAAAAATATAATATTTTAAATTTGTAAATTTAGAATGTACTTTAACAAATGTAGTGTAAAAGTAAAAAAATACAATTGACTGTCCATAAACTTATGAACAGGTCGCCTGTCAGGGTTAAAAGTGTATTTTCCCCTGTTTCGATAATAAGACCTTATTTAGGGGAAAACACCTAATATTACATTTAGCAACGAAAAAGTAATGTACATCCTTTGTTCAAATTAAATTTGCAAACTTTGACTATCAACAATTAATTTTAACATGTTTTATCTTTAATATTTATTATTAACGTTAATACAAACTTGTAAAAAGTTAATATTTTTAAAATGAGAAAATATCCTATGAGGTCATCTCATCATAAACTATGGTGAGACGAGAGACTAAGACGCAATTTATTAAGAGTAGAGCTGTCAATTTCTAACCCGACCCGGACCGACTCGACCGAACTCAACCCGAACCTGATCTTTACCCGCAAAATATTTATCTGAACCCGACTCGACTCGAACTCAACCCAAACCCGATTCTGACCTAATAATCTGAGTCCAAACTCAAACCCGACTCAACCCGAACTCAACCCAAAACTCGATTCTGACCTGATAATCTGGGCCCAAACTCAAAGTCGACTCAACTCGAATTCAAGGCGAAACCGAATTGTGCGAGCCTAACTTGATTCCAGAGAACTCCTGCTACAGATTGTTGTTGGGAATCAGTTTTTCGGCAAGCTTCAGGTGGAAATTTTGATTGCAAATCACCTAATTTTGTTTGATTTAAGTCGGGCGAGATTCCTAATACAATTATGAATTTGAAGCAGATAAATAGTCGGTATTGTCAAGAGAATCAATTTTCTGGTCCAGTGCCTAATTCTTCGGGCTCTTGCAGCTTTTGCAGCACTCTAAGTGTATGAGCTGCAGAGGACCCGCCGGCGATGAGGCCATTTTTTGAATTTCTCTGGCGCCCAATCACTTCCAAATTTAATCAGTTTAGGCACTGGAGAACGGTTCTCTAGGTTTGTGATTCTACATACAGTTTGATCTTCCAAGTTAGTGACCATGTTTGTTATAGCATGCATGACCTCCTCGTGATCCGACCTTGGTCTTCCTCCTCGAGGGTTAGAAGACCCTTCATCCTTTGGGTAGGGTTGTTGTGGCGCCCGATTGTGCCCTTGATTTTCTTGGAATTGGGGTTGCCCTCCTTGACGGTTCGGTTGATACACACCTTGGCCAACTTGAGGGTTCGATGCACCGGCTTGATCATCTCTCCATCTAAAGTTTGGATGGTCTCTCCACCCGTGATTGTAAGTCTTGGAGTATGGATCATACTTCTTCTCAATGTCTTGTCCCCTTTGGAAACCTTGATCACCTTGGTAGCCTCTATTACCTTGGAAACCTTGAACTTGCCCTCCTTGATAACTCATGGCTTTGGCCTCCTCAAATTCTTCATCTTGGATTTGAGGGCATGCATCGGTGGGATGTTCCAATGAACACACCCCACAAGCTTTGACTTGATGCACCCTCCCCTTCATTAGCTCTTTCATCATTGAAGCTAAATCTTGAACTTGCTCCTCAAGTTTGAGGGTTTCCTGATATGGAAGCTCTTGCGCCCTTGCCCTTTCTCTCACTCCGAATTGTCTCGTCCCATTAGCCATGTTTTCAAACAATGTCATGGCATTTTTTCGGGCTCTTGTTGGCAATCGACCCATTACAAGCAGCATTAACCATCCTCATGTCTTCAACGAACAAACCATCGAAAAAATAGTACGCAAGATCTCCTTCTTTGTTAGGGTGGTATGGGCAACTAGCTAGCAACCTCTTGAACCTCTCCTAATATATATACAAATATTCACTCGGATGTTGAGAGATGTTGCTTAGCTCCTTCTTCAAACCCGCCGACTTGGATGCTGGAAAGAATTTTTCCAAGAACGTCCGCTTCATGTCCATCCATGATGTTATACTTCCCGGGATAAGGTAATATAACCAATCTTTGGCCACATCTTTCAAAGAGAAAGGGAATGCCCTAAGGTTGAAGTTATCCTCTGAAACTCCGTTTAGCTTCATGTTCATGCTCATAAGGTGGAATTCAGACAAGTGCTTATTTCCATCCTCCCCACTCATCACATGGAAAGATGGTAAACAATGAATCATCCCGGACTTAAGCTCACAAGTATAATTTTCTGGAAGAGGGGGAAATATGATGCAAAATGGTTGGCTCTCTAAGTTAGGAGTCATAAGCTCCCTCAAGGTTCTAGTATCATCCCCATAGTTGGTGTAACTACCTTGGGTGGTGCTTGAGTAACTCGGTTAGAAAAATGAGCTAGTCTCCTTGCTCTCCGGAGTGTTCCTAAAAGTTCGGGATCGTAGTGCAAAAATTCTTGTCTATTGGTACGAGTATCGACCATAAACTAAGAAGTAGAGAAATACAACCTTATCCCAAGCAAAAATCACAAAACCAAACAAATGTCAACAACAAACAACTAAAAACACACAACAAATAAAGAACTACACTAACACTTTAATAAATAAGCCTAATCCCCGACAGCGGCGCCAAAATTTGGGAGGTCGTCGACGTGCCTCTCAAAGATAGTATTTATAGGCCCTAATTGCGGCTAACTACTAGAAAGTAGATAGTAGCAAGTCGGGGTC